>JBAJNP010000278.1:27943-110408 GCA_036877545.1 Yasuhikotakia modesta
CCGGGTTAAGCACTAAAGCTGCTTGGCCAAAATGAAAATGGTATTCAGAATGAATGTAGACTCCAGCAGAGATGATCAGTCCACATCTGGATCATGCCTGTACATTCACACAGCACAGAGGATATGTGCTCTTTACAGAGTCAAGTGTCTTAATTCAAATTAGACTTAAAACGCATAAATACACAGGTAACTTTATAAACATAAGGGTAAATTATCAGTGGCTTATTTTATTTGAAACGTTGAAGAACAGATAAAATTCTGTTTTGTCTGCCGTTATAACTGGAATAAAACACAATTGAAAGGAAGGTTACCCTATTCTCAAATGCTTTTAGTGTCATCTGTAAAATGTTTGTAAAATTAGGAAATAGCATTTTCTAAGAAATTTAGAGAAAATTTCCATTGTTAACACATTAACTAGCTAACATAAGTTTAATATTACTTATATGCTTACATACAAATAGTGTGTAAACACTGCATGTCATTTACCAAATTTTATTGATGACTCCTAAATTGTGTTAAAGGCCAATGAATTTGGACACATTTGGTTAAATTAAGAGACATTTCCTCTTTTAGAAATCTATTTTAATGTCTTTGAGTGCCTGTGAAACCTCCAGCTGGTTGTACTGTATGCTTCAGTGAAGTTGACTGTGTAATAAAGTATCGTTTTCAACTGACATTTTGGTTTGTCTCTTCCTAGAGGACCAAATTAACTTATTTTCTCAAACTACCAATTGATGTTTTTGGCATTTTAGTTGTGTGAGATACTAAAACTGTGAGACTATGATTGATGATTGGGATAATAAATAAATAATTGAAAATAAGGAAGTAAAAACTGATCTAAACTGGACATTTGTAAATTGTAATGTGCTACATTAGAATGCAATTTTTTTCTAATTACAGACAGACAGATGAGAAATGAGAACAGATTCTTTAAAGACTTCAAAGACGTTCTGTGTCTTGTGCCTACAGATGCTAAAAATAGTCCAGGTACGGCACTTAAATGCTTTTAGGAGAAAAAGTAACAGTCTCGGTAGATTCACTCTTGAATACAGCCAGTATGTTGTTCTCAATATCCTTCCTCTTCATCCTTCCCTTTGATGCTCAGATGCTCATGTTCACACTCATCTTTCTCTTTACATTACAGATATACTATGGCAGAAAACACAAGTACCCACATAGAAACACGTTCATACAAATACAGTGAGTGTCAATCCTGGACCAAGATTGGTTTTGCATGTTTTTTAATTTAAGGCAATACTGGGTTGTAAGTTTAGAGGTAGTTTAGAGCTGTGGAAGTTTATGGCTTAGTGGGTTTCATATATTTAATATATTTAAATAAAGAGGCAATAGAAAGAAAAGCAGCTGTACCCCAAACTGCTTCTTGTGTGCTGCAGTGATTCACATTACAAATCTGGGTGCACTAACTTGACAAAATCAGACAAATTCTGAAGATAGGTCACCATACTTGGCCTGCACGCCAATTCACATTAACTGCATTTAAATCATTTGTCCCATTAATACAACTCATAGCAAGTCAAATAATACAATTATTTGCTTAGTCATTTTAATTTTATTTAGTTTTGGAATCATAAATTTTAGATTTTTTTTCTGTTATGTTTTTTGATTCAACAAAATATATTTTTATTACCTAATTATAGTTTCCTTTATTTTTTCATTATTAATTTCTTTTGGGATTTAAAATTAGATTTTAAATTGGTCAAAATTTAGGTCCAAATTGGTTTCTGACTTTTGTTCAGAGACCAATTATTTGTTCATGCATTTCATTTTATTTTGTTCATCCATTATCCATTTTGTGGTATTACTATACAACAAAAATAATAATTTCAAGCCTGTTTTATTGTCCTACATCTATATATTTAATTTTATTTCAGCTGTTCTATCCCATCACACTTCATCTCATGCTTTTATTAGTCCTGATGTTCCTGCCTGATTCTACTGCCATCTTGTCTACAGAATAATAAGTACAGTTCATCATTTATGTCCAGCAATTTATGTCACCTTCAGTTCTGTGAGCCCTTTCTCACCATCTTCCTGAACTGCTTTAAAAAAATGAAAGAAAATGTTTCCTATACCTTATTCACTGTATTTATAGAAAGCTCTCAGAAGGAAAACCCAGTGGAGTTTATATTGGAGGTCAGAAGAAAAGTGTTTATAAAAGACAGCATGAAGAAAGATTTCCACACCACTTAATCTCACAAGCGTTTCTCAACCTGTAGCATGATATATGGCTTGTAAAAGCCCCCGGCAATCCTTCCTTATACGTGGCTTATGCCTCATAAGTATTTTATACTTATGAGGAGGAACAGGAGAGAACTTTGAATGCTTGATTCATGGGTCTGGAACAGTAGAACTATTAGATGTGAGATGATGTCAAACCTTTAATTTAAAGGAAAGAACCTTCTGGAAAGACTTGGAGGAATTAAAATGATGTTGTAGAAGCTCTGGCTCTAAATTAACATTGGCAAGTTCTGCAGTGGACTAGGTGTGCTCACATTATCTTCAAAACATCAGATACAAGTTACAGCTGTGGTTGGCAGGCAGGGAAAATAATAAGACAAAAGAGCCATGGAAAAAATCATTTAAGAATGAAAGCTGGTAAATTGCATGATCTTTTTTTAAACTCAATTTGAACAAATTTACCTTTGTTTCTGCTCTCTATGAACTCCAACCTTTCTGGCATGAATACAGTATGAGATTTGTGCAGAAACAGAAACACCAGGAGAATTACAATGACAATGAACAAGCTAAGATAAATCCACAGGACTGCATGGTGAATTTTAATAGTGAGGCACAGGCAGGCTGTGGCACCGTAGCAGAGAGCAAGAGATGACATGTGTACCAGAAAAAAAATGCTCTTAAGCATTCCATCATTTATGTCCCTGCAGCCTCTCTGCCCCCCACCCCTCCTTCTAGAGAGAGAGAGAGAGTCCATACGCAAGGCAGCAAACGGCTAGAGAAGACGCTGAAGCCAAGCGCCACTGCTTCTGTTCTGAGAGGAGAGAGGCAGAGAACCACAAGCCTTCTCTTTCTCCATCTGCGTGTGAGGGTGTCTGTGCGAGGCTGTTTGTCTCCGGTGTGCGCGTTGGCTGGTGGAATCCCCACCGTGTTAGCATTAGCTGAGGATCTGTGCTGTGTCTTCCAAAATGCTTAACAATCTCACCGAATGTGAGGAAGGTGATGGGGGACCCAACAGTCAGGGTGAGTAATCGGATTGTAGAACAGCAACTGGAAGTGTGTGTGTGTGTAGGTACATAGAAAAAAGCAGAATTTGAGCAAATGTGATTTTTTTCACACCAGTCACTGATGATGGTACCAGTGATAGCTGGAGTGTGTGTGTATGAGTGTCTTCTGGAGGAGGGTAAATCAAGACCAATCATGCATCAAAGGTTGATTTGTAGAAGTTTGTAGAAGCCTATGAGTGTGTGTAAAAGATAGAGGAGAAGAATAAATGTTTTAGTGGTTGTATGTACTGTAACACAGATACAGTAGATAGAAACAGTGATAGATTCAATTATATGAAAGATAATTGAGAATTCTTGTGTGTGTGTGTGTGTGTGTGTGTATGTATTTGTCAGTGTGTGTGTGTGTCAGTGTGTATGCAGCTTTGGCACAAGCTTGTGCTGCAAGGTTGCTGTGAGGAGAATAATAATGCTTTCTGTGTCTGTCTGATGAAGTACAGACAGCAGTGTGTGTGTGTGTGTGTGTGTGTGTGTGTGTGTTTGTGGTCCAGTACTGTCACTTCACTAGGGGACAACCTGCTTCCAACAACCTCTTCTGCTTGGGTTCTGTTTGTTAATTTTCACTGTCTGTCTGCTAGTGTTCCTCTATGGCTTAATCTTATTTAGCTTTAAAGACAGTGTTTTTGGTTCCCTGTGTCTGTTAGATCGCAGGGAGTAATTGGGATAATGGGAACATATTAGTAAAAGCAGACTCTTGTATTTTATATATTTAACCCCTGTCCCCTGTAACCCCTTTAATGTTTATAATGAAAAGGAAAGGGGTTTATGTCCAGCACAATTATAGTTCCTGCCCATGAGACAGAGAGAGAGAAACAATTTAACTAATATCTGACCTCTCTCAATGAATGTGTTCTTATCAAAATCTCACAGTAGAAGATTATGTGTCTTTTATATGTTAATGTGTTAAGATTATGTGTAAAAAAACCTGACATGAAATGTTATGAGTGATAAATTTGGTTCATGCATTGCCACACATATGTAACTGAACATATACATACATGTGAATGTATTTGTTTGTTGTCTGCCAGTCTGCTTAGATCCTTTATTAGATGTAGATTCATGCATTACTGGTGGTTGTGAGACCAGGTTCTCTGTCCAGGTTCTGAAATCAACTCACATTTAGCTGGCATTAGTGCTGCTCTCCATGGTCCTGAAAACCCCTAGGAGTCAGTGACTGCAATCTGTTTCAAGGCATTACAACTGCAAACCTGTTCTGAGGCCTGTGTCACCGGCTGTAGACTGTAGACACCTCACTGCAGACTGCTGCATTGTAGCTCTTGCTCCTCTCTCTCCGCCTTGCTCCTTTTTTAAAAGTCTAATGCTGTCCTGAATTTTTTCTCTGCCTCTCTCTCTTCCTCCCATCAGGGGGTTGGGACAGTACTGCGGTGCTGTTTAATGCCTATTTGCTCAAGGAATTCATGCTTGGTATCCCATCAGTTGACGCTTCCTTCGACCGACAGAGTCTTGGCAAATTCTCTGTCATTCTCTGTCAGAAAGTCATGACAGCATTTATTTGGAATCAGAAGGAGACACTGTCTTCTCTCTCATATTTACATTCTTATTCATTCAATTACGAATACATACATATATATTATTTGGGTTTTAGGTTATATATAACATTGAAACAACGTAGTAGTCTTTATTGTTCTTTTTACTATTAACATACTATTATTTACTGTTACAAATGAATTTCAGTGCAGTACAGCTTTAATCCTGTGGGCTTGATTGGACCTATAATTATAATTATAATTATCTTTATATATTATATATTATAATTATCTCAGAGACAATTAAAAAATTTTCCTTTGTCTTTTTTTGTAACTGTTGAATTCTAACTTGGGAAGAACCTCTAAGACATATTTATTGAAATGTTGCTTTTAGAACCTGTTAATTATCAAATATGATGCATTTTGAAAAAAATGTTCTAAAAAGAGGCAGCCAGTGAAAACTTGCCTGGCATTTAATGTTATTTCTGTTGTAACTGGAATCCAACCTGTTGGCAGCTTTATCCCCTATCAATGAAGAGATGCCATATTTGTCAGTAGATTTACTTCAACTAACACCCATTCTGCAACACAAAGTGCTGACTCTTGTGGACCACCGAGTTTGACAAATATACCATTACCCATTAAGTGTCATGATCAGTCACAGCTTGTGATGTGTGTTATGATAACAGCCACTATCACAGTGGTTACATCACTCTTAGGGAAGGGTGATGCACTAAATTATTTTTGACCTTTTCTCTTATTGGTTAATGAGCTTTGAGATGTTGGATGGCATTATGGGACTAATGGTCTTTGGTATTTGTTAGCAAAGGGGCAGGATAGATGGTATTAGGCAAGAAATGAGATGACAAGCAGAGGAAAATTGATCGCTGATTGACTTCATAGGTCGTGGAACCTCCCAGCTATATCACATCACACCTCCAAATGATGCTGACAAAGACTGTGATCAATGTCAAAGCTACAGATATCTGTCTCTGATTAGATCAGCTTTGAAAATGACAAAAATAATTGATCTATTACTTTTACTTCAGCTGATCTTTTATTTTTTAGTTTGTTATAGCTAAACTATAATGTTAAAGTCTATTATTAAAACAGGTTTACATTTACTTAAGACAAATATTATTTAATCAGAAATTAAATATCCTAATATTCCTAATTTTCAAATTACATATTTTATCCAGTCCAAGAACTGTTAAACAATCCATATGAGTTTTTCATCACTAAAGCTTTGTGGATTTACGCTGTCTTGGATCCAACTGATGTAAAAAAATTATTTCTGCTGTCATGTGATACATTTATTGGTCACATCTCAATGTTTTACAAATGTAATAGCATTTAATAAAATATGATTAATGTGATATTTTGATCAGCAAGTATATTATATTAGCAAAGGAACAAAGACAGAACAAAGAATGCTGATGAAGAAAGACATTTTGTGATTACAGAGAGAGAGTACAGTTCAGTAATGGCTGCTTGTCCTTGTGGTGGAGTCTCATGTCAAGTGAACATCAAGCCAGATGGCACAGACCTGTTTCAGGAGCAACAGACACATGAGGATTTTAAAGCACAACAGGACCACCCTGGTTTACTGAAATCTGGAGCTCTGCCATAAACTGTCAAAAAGTCCTTGCAAACACACATGAACAGAGCAACAGTTAAAGACTGCATTGCTAAATATTATTAGTATTATACTGTAATGGAATTTATTCAGGCACATAGCAGTTATGGCTAAGATATGTCATATTCATAATATTAAATATTACACAAAATATGACTACTTTTTCAGTAAAACATTCTGTATTATAATCTGCGTGGCTGCATGTTATGTCATAAACCACATTCAGGTTTGTTGTCATGGATGTAAAATCTCATATCAATTTATTTAATCAACATGCCAGATGTCAGCAACAGCTCTCAGCCAATCAGCACACAGCATCTTAAGCTTTAGTGTAAGTAGTATTATAATTGGCTTGGATCAGGTATGCATGTGTGTGTTTTATTAACACACTGCCACAATCAATCATTCAAAATGAAGTCAAAGACAACAAAGGAAAAAGAGAAAGTAGATAGATTTCATTTTAATCATTCTATAGATTTCATCTATAGAAGATAAATACATAAATTAAGTTTCTAACTTTGCGTGTAGTAAATTAGCTAACTGGGTAAGTTCATTTGTTTAAAGGGCTGAATATGCATCAGTAACTTCAGATTATCTGCTTTGCTTCTGTACTTTCATACATTTAACCTGATGTGACCCTAATAGTAATATTTATAGCAAGTACTTGTCATATCAGCTTATTGCAGTGTATGTTAATGGGGGTAGGATTGTGTGTTTTGAGCGTCAGAGGGATGTAGTTCTTATGTAATTGTGTCAGGGTTCAGTATTATGTCACTGCAAAAGACCAATGCCTTATATAAGAATATTTTCCTAATGCCACATTTTTTAATATTTCATCCTGTAATCCTACTGATGTATTTGCCCTTGATGGATGGTTTTGTTAAGTTGTTTTGGCCAGCTGTCTCTGGCAGGTGCCTGGGAAACCATTTTAGTGTAAGAACAGAGAAATGGTTCTAGAAACTGTTAACCAAAAACAAATGGGTATATAATAACAACACTAAATAATAGCAGTTAGACAGGTCTTATTTATATGTATATGATCAGCAACACTATCAGTGGACATACCTGTAAAGTGGGTAATTTATGTTATGAGGTGCGTTTCCATGGCTTTTAAAATATTACGTTTTTTTAATCACAATATCAATTAAGTACCAGATGATTTGCTCATGATGATAATGTACCAATCTTTAATATGACAATTGCAATGTATTAATGTATTTTTGTCATAGTAATTTTTATGAAATAAGTAATACGGTTTTTGAAATACGCCTTTCAATTTTCATATTAGTAGTCTAAGAAAAGACACAAACATTGGTAAGTATTACAATTCAATAAAATATGTGATTTTTGTGATGATTGAACCGGTCTGTCTCATCATTTTATCTTGTTTAATTTAAGAGATCTCTCAGTCTCTCTCTGAGCGATGGCTAACTTTAGCTCATTATTTCCATCCTGTTAGGCATCCTCTTAATTTTCTTGCCAATGTGTAAATAAGTTATAATTAGTAAAGTGTCTGAGCTTGTCCCGCTGCTCATCCATAAAGCATCCAAACCCTATTCCTATTTTAAACATTTCAGAGATGGAACGTTACTGCCTGATGGAAAACAATAAAAACAACCCCTGCATGCTATCAGAGGAATAAAATGTCTCATGACATCAGGCAACTGTAAACACAAATACCTTTATTAAATCTATATTCTCTGGACTGAGAGGAATAAAGCCTGTTGCTCCTATGAACTTGTGGATGGAGAAAGTATCTTAGTCCCATAAGTCTCTGAGGTGTGCTTAAGAGATCTGCTCTGTTTATAGTCACCTGATCAAGAAAGCAACTTTTCTTTCCAATTTAAAGGTGACAGTGACCTTGAAAAAGTACAAATTATCCATGCATAACAAAATCCTAAGGAAAAGGGAGAGGAAACCACACTAGTTTGGCCCCACCTTTGCAGGTCTGATGTTTGACTGATTACTTGTGTTTATGTTGTTTTCTCAAGCATCAAGCATCTAATCACTGATAGTCACTGTGAGATGTTTATGTTGTGATATAATTGTGATGGGTCTGCTCCCATCCCTCTGGCTGTGCATAGCTGCATGGATGGTTGGGTACAGCAGATCACCCAGGACAGAACACAACAATGATGCCAACACAAACAGAATTGTTTAGATAGACGACAGATGCATATGTTTAACCAAAATGGTCCTTACTGGCGCAGTATACAGTTCATTGAATATGTCATACTTAAAATGTGTCACAACCTAATTTTGTTTATTGGAAAGATAGATTCTGATTGATTTTTTAGCTTTATCAGTAAAACACAAGGGACTGCATTTCTGCCACTTTTGTCTTTCATTTATGCCAGATTAAATAAGGTGTCTTGTCTAAAGATTTATAGACAGGGCCGCCCCAAAGCAAGCATTATGTATTAGCACACTTTATATGCAGTGTATGGTGTACTGGAAGTGACACTTTTGCCCATACATAGCTGAGAACATCAGAACACCTTTATAATGGTGAGAGATGGTACATTCTGTCCCTGAGAGTGATGCTGGATGACTCAGTTTTACCCCAAGCGCACTGTGCTGCCTCCATTGCTCTCTGTTAATCTCCTCTTACTCCCTCTCTCTTGTCTTAGCGGGGTGAGGATCTCTCTTTCTCATCTGGAACTGAACTAAATCCCTCAGCTGGTTTTCATGCATGTCCGTACTCCATTTGCAACAGTCTAACAGTCTCCTTTACTCTCTTATCCTCTTTAAATGGAAAAGAGCAGCATCTGCTGAATAGACGGATTTCCACTTTGTGTTTCTCTTTCTGACAGTGCTGTGAGTTTCATCTGTCTTGATGATGTAAATATGACAGTGATAGCCTGTGACCTTGCACCTTTATATTGTACACTGTGGTGATCCGGCACACAGTGGGGTTCAAGAGTCAAAGGTCACTTTTGAAGTCTCATTTAAGTTTGGAAATGAACTGAAAGTTTTAAGATTCAGCAAAAACACCAAAGGCATAAAAACATTCTGTCATAAATATTAATATAACTATAAAAATGTTAATGTCTTCCTCATCGAAAAAGAGGAATTTTTTGAAGTTTTGACATAGAACCAAATTTTTTCTCTTTAAAAACCACATAAAATCTCATTATCCTACTATCTCTTTTGAACACAGAAATAACTGATAACTGCAGCAAATAAAAAATCAATTAGTTATTTAATAACTAATAGCATTCATCTAATCAACAATTATTTGACGGGATATCCTTACCTTTTAACAGTGGCTATCTGGACAGCTGTGTGGGCTGCAAATGGCCGCTCTAATGGCTACAATAAAAACAACATGATCTCCAAGGGCATGATGATTTATTACATGAATGGATTAAGGCACATGTTCATGGACACAATTGATTTTTAAGCTGACTTTCGCAAGGAATTTTATAGACATTGACACGCAGCTCAGGCGCAAAGCATTGACATATGACTTCCAACCCCATGTGTGAACAGAAAAAATGGTGTTTGTGTTTATATCCTAAAATCAAGCTCTTTCCATAAGGCTATCTTCACAAAGTGCCCTATGAGAGTGTCTGTTGAAGTCTGCCAGTATTGGCTCTTAACACTGTCACAGTCTGTAGGAAAGCCTCTCAGCTGGCTGGAACTCTGACTCTCTGTAAGCTAGGCTGTTAAGTAGCAGTATGGGCGGCTATCTCACTTACACCGGCTTGACCTAAGAAAGCTTTAGTGTCAGTTTACCCAGAGCCCTTTAAAAATGCCATAAACGTTATATGTGGTGTATATGACCTATTTAGAGTTTTTTTAGCAAGATTTTTATGTTTGAAGGAGCTGTAGTGAAAAGGCTGAATGAATCATGCAGATTTTAAGCATGAATACACATTCGGTCTGGGGCATTATATGTGTAACTGATGTGTGTGTGTGGTTCTGTTATTCACTGTGTTATGGGGAATACATTTTTCATCTAGTATAATAATATTAGTAAATTTTGACCTTGTAGGAACATTTTTCAAAATGTTAAAAAATATCTATAGCAGCAGAAAGTTTTCAGTGATGGTTTGGTTTAGGGGTATGGTGAGTGTAGAGAGATATGAAATAGAATGTATGTGTGTCCCCGTTAAACATAAAACTTAATGAGAATGAGTAACTTAATGAGGGAGTTTACCTAACTACGTATATACTGGGGACAAATCTACGTATATACTGGGGACAAATAGAACCTGTCAAATCTGTAAAAATGCAGAAAGTTAGGTTTTAAGTGTGAGTTAGGTTGTAGTGTTTAACAGTTTATATCTAGCTTTGTATGAGACACAATCAAAGTCTATGGAATGTCTTCCTTTAGTGTGTGTGTGTGTGTGTGTGTGTGTGTGTGTGTGTCCGTATTCTTGTGGCAGCTGCATGCACCATCAGGCAGTAGTTCTCCACTATGTAGGTCAGACTGCATGGAGGGAAAAAGAGATTTATGTTTGCCATCTATGTATATCATCTGAATAGCACCAACACAATAAGTTAACTTGCTTATTTACTCCATGCTATTTAAATCTATTCAAATCCTGACACCAATTGTTTCAGATAAACTAAAACAAAAGCTGTTGCATCAGAGTTTAAAGAGCTGCGCAGCATGCAACTCTTGATTATTACATTGCAGAACAGTAATGCCTTTTAAAGCTTCTGTGTGTTTACCTGTGTGCTTGCATGCGCTATTAAAGATTATGTCATAGACATTGTTCTACTACAGCAGCGACTCCTCAGGGAGTCGATACAAGCAGCTTAAGCTATAGGAAAACTCTCTGAAGAGGCAGGGCTTTGAGTGTATATATGTTTGTGCTCGTGTATGGATGGAAAGGTCAGAGATGCATTCCTGAAAGAACCCCCAAAAAAGGGTCTAGGAATAGGCGCTATATTGGCTAGATTTCGCAGAAACGTCACAGTTTTAATAAAAAGAATAGGATGATTTGCATTTGAAATAGGACTGTCAATCAATCCGGTTAATTTAGTTTTTAATTAATAATTAAAACAACCAGACATAAATTTCAAACTGAGGGATTTTCCGACCATTGACTGAGTAGGAAGCGTTCCTGATACAGAGTAACGGTGTTCCTGTAGCTCAACTAGTAGAGCATTGCGTTAACAGCGCAAACGTTGTGCGTTTGATACCAGGAGTACATGTACACCTTGACTTTACTATAACTCGCTTTGGATAAAAGCATCGGCTAAATTAATAAATGTTACAAAAAGTATCAGCTTTTGACTCAAATCTTGGGGGAAACCCTTGGTGACGTCACACGCGACGTTGGTTGAGTCGACCGTTTCTTAATTACGTCCTCTTTAAAGAGCGCGTGCTCCCGGTCTGCTGTGCACGAGTCAAACACGCTTGAGCGTCATTGTAAACACGGTATGTTTGCTGTTTAACGTGCTTTCCGTAGTGAAGTCTCACCAAACAGGCAAATTAAATCAGTTTCATTGTGCCTCTCGTCGTGACGGTTGGTATTTTGCCAAACGTCTATGTAATATGGATGAACTGCTGCTAAATATAACCACGGAAAAATTGATATACTCGGTTGCATTAATGGATCGCTCTGGAAAGCATTAGACCTAAATTAAATATCGACTTTCAAAAGCACATTGTGGGAATTTCTATTTAATGTCTTGTCTCAAAAATGTAATGTCTTGGATTAATTAAAGGGCTTTGTTTGGGGGGGAAATATATGATATTGTATCGATTAATCTCAACACTACATGACTACATGTTGCCCTATTAATGTTTAAATAGCACAATGATGCTGTTGTAAATGTTTATGCAGTAGCAATGGTGAGGAGAGATGGTGGAATAGACCTGAAGAGAATAAGATGCCTGAGCCAGATGAGCCATTATGTTAGATTAAATCTGATCCAGACCAAGAATGACCCTGAGGAGAGAGAGGGAGGGAGGGAGATGGACTTTCATCTTGGCTTATTGTATTAATAGCTGTCTGTGGGTGTCAATAGCTGTATATCAGATTGGGAAAGTCTTTGATTTGATTTGAAGTTTGGCGTTCTGTAGTGGGTTAGTCCCTGCCCTTGTGATAGCCAGCAGTAAAAATCTTTCCCTTAAGTGTCCTTACAAGCACAGGCTTCAGCTTCAAATCCATAGGAATTTTGAGCAAAGTTATTACATCATCCTTCTTCTAAGCACTGTGGGTTGTAATGAGATGAGCTGCTGTTGCCAAGTGTCAAGTCAGTTCTTGTGGTTCCTAAGGTGAAAAAGATGTCAAATCTGCATTATGGATCAAGGTTAACTTGCGGTCACAGACTTTATGCATCATAAGTATAGTTTGCAGAGGACTGTAGAAAATCCTTTTTGCACTATTAAAATAAATATGACCACAAGAATGAACATTTGTCTGCCCACATATTATAGGCAGTCAGACTCCAGCATTATATAGGAGTTACTTTTTGTGTTTTAAACAAGGTCTTTGATTATTTCAGTCTGATGTGAGTGTGATTCATTTTCAGTATGCATTGTTCTATGAATGTGTCACAATGCAATAATGCTGTTGTTGGATGTAACAGCATAAACTATTCAGACAGCAGACATGCAGGTTATAAGTTAAACTCAAATTTACATGTAAAAGGATTAAACAATCTTAATCAACAATAATAGAACATATAGTTTATAGAAATGTAAACAAAATGTAACAAACAAAAAGTGTGTGTTAAATGCAAAGAGTCAAAACCCAGCTATATGATGGACTGTTTGTCATTTAGACACTTAGACTTATTTATTATTCACAATGCATGTCTTGCATAAGGAGCCTCGGTATTGACACATTTCCCCAGTGGAAGGTTCATATGAAGCTGTCATTAAGGTTTGTTTAGAAATATACAACAATATCCACTGCATAATAGACCTAATTGCCTCCAAGCAACTAACATAATGATAGTTGGGATTTTGCTGATGTTGTTATAATGTTGATGTCAAGACGTTGATATCTGGCTAAATTCATAGCATAGCAGAAATTAAGCTCAAGACGCAGAGCACACAAGGAAATATTGCACTCAAAAGTCTACCGGTTGCCTTGGCAACCTGTTCCCTGTGCGATTTTAATTTGGTACAAAAATATTGGTATGAAAGTTTTCATCTCTTTTTAGAATTTGAAAAACAAGTTTATCCAATGTAATGAATCCTCAGTGTCTTTTAAAATAACACAATGGTTTTTTCAAGCAACACCATCTGCGATACATTACAAACCCACACTGTGGGAAAGTCACTGTAGGTTTGGTGCGCTTTAAAGTGTAATTATTGCAAATAAATGTTCTCTAGGCGACAGCTTAACCTTCCTGTGCTGAAGGACGCCAACACTACTTGACAGGCAAGGTGTTATGATTAAGTCATTGAATACCAGTCAGCTCTTTGTTGTTACCAAGCAACGTGTTTCCTGGCAACCGTATACTTGTCTTTTGGCATTCACTGATTTAATTCAGAACGACTGTTCCCCTTTATTCATGCTGTACCATCTCTAGCACTATACAATTCTGTCCAACAATGAATCTAGACAGAGTGGATGTTCGGCATCTGGGTTTGATATTAAACAGAAAAATTGCTGCGTCAGAGCGTTAAATCTGTAGAGATGGCGAGTGGCCGTGAAAGGTGCATTTTCTGTGTTTCAAAAGGAAACACTGCTGGCAGACTGCGGTGAGTGAAGAGCGAGACAGCTGGATGAATTTTATCACAGTGCCTGCGACAGGAAGCAGGAGTGGGTGGAGGGAGTTACTCAGACCAAAAGCAGCACCTTTGTAGCTATGCACCACTCTGTGTGTCGGTACCCCGGGCATATAATATCTGCAGAAATGAATCCTGACAGCTGTGGCTATGTGTATGAATGGGCCTTTGTGTGTGTGATACTTTCAGATGACCTATTTAATGAAATTTAATACAAATTCGGGCATGCCACTTTAAATGTATATATTTGTGTGTGTGTGTGTGTGTGTGTATATAAGACTGTGGGATAATCCTGGGGACCCACATCTAGTAAGCATTTCAAAGCTAGTCTAAACTGTCCATTTTCTGCTAAAGTATGTGAGGGCAGTCACCTGTGTTTGCTAAACTAACCCGCTGCTGGTGTTTTAACCTGCTAGTTATTGTATACAGACTCATTTGTTACCACAAGCTGTGTAATCCTTGTAATCCATGCCATACATGTTTTAAGCTTTTATAAGAGCTATAGTGAGTCATATAGATTCCTGCAGATTTGTATAGAATCTTATGTTTGTAGTAAAACTTGCAGATCTGTAATGAGTTTAATTATTCTTATTGAGTGGTATAGGCCTATAGAATACCTTAAGTCTGTATCAAGTCATACAGGTCAGTAAGTGGCCCATATAGGCCTGTAGAGAATCTTGTTAATCTGTATTCAGTTTTAAAGGTCTGTAGTGAACCTTGTAGGTCTATATTGTCCTAAAGGTCTGCAGTAGACCTAAAGGTCTATAGAAAATCTTAAGTCTATATTAAGTCATGCAGTTTTGTAGTGAACCATAATGGCCTGTATAGAAAGTTATTGATCAAAAGGTCTGTATAGCTCTATACAGAGGCTGTATAGCTCTTTAAAATTAATAGTCTTATAGATCTATAGTAAGTCTTATAGGGGATTCTTTACAGAACTATATGTCTATAGTGTTTTATGTAGGTCTCTATAGGTCTTTGGGTCTGTGTTATCACTTGTTGTTCTGTAATAAATCAGATGAATCTGCAGAGAACTTTAAAGCTCCATAATGTCTTATAGGTTTGTTGTAACTGAGCAATATCAACCCATTAAATGTAATCAGTAATAAATACACAGTGGTTTTACATCTTACCTAAGTTGTATGTTGTTTAGACTGAACAATTGTTAAATAAACAGAAGGCTTTACCTGCACAGTCTGTAAAGGCTTTACCTGCACAATGCTGAGCCACATGCATGGTTTTAGTGCTTTGGTCCAGATAAAGTTACATAATGCAGCCCCAAATCACATTGATTTTAATAGCACAGCTGAATGATCTCTGCAGCTGCTGGACTGCTTCTAGCTGTGGTCTACACACGCAGACACAGTTTGGATCGTCTTGTCTGTGCTTTCATCTTGTGGTCTGCACAGTCATTATGTAAGTATGGAGTAACTGAATTGATGATAGAGACTCTGAAAACACATGAAGGTTAATGTTAGTAATGTTTACATACAGCACACAAAGGATTTGAGGACAAGTGTCTAGTGATGTAAACACTTTAGTTGCTTTTGTTGTACGGAACATTTTGCATTTTGACACAGGAGGTTTATATATAAGCTTAACACTGTATATATTAATATACATACAGTGTAGTTTACACTAAAATATATCAAGCAACCAACACACAAAGCAGCCCTGGGATATTTTCCTATATTATTGTGATCCATTTTTCAAAGAATTCCAGATAGCTTTTCAGTTGGGTTTTGCCTAGAGAAAGCAGGGGATTTTCTGACACTTGGAGCACCAGTGTTTTTGTCTTGGTCTATCAGGAAGGTTAATGTCTATAAAGCTCACCACTTGTCAGCATATCAAATTCAATATTTGTGGTAAAACAGATGTGGTAAAACTCACTAAACACAAAAAAGCTTCTGGTGGTACGTTTGTATGAAACCAGGTGGCATGTTGCTAATTTTTTTGACTCCAGTGGCGCATGAATCAGCACTTTCGACTTCATGATAAATGCCTGTAGTCAGAGGATAATTGCTTCAAAACAGAACTGAATGTCATGCTACATTAGCCCAGATATGTATATTTTCAAGTCTGAATTAGTTTATATATTGTTGATATATATACAGTATATTGAATATATACAGATAATGAACAGGCATCACAAAATTTCTCCTGTTTCAGGTATTAAACGTTCTTCATTATATAAGCTCCTGTATCTAGGGGTCAGGAGTTATGTAATAAACAGTGCCAGTCTTTGGTTTCTTCTTCTACATCAGTTTAATTAAACTTAATTAAAACTTCATGGATGTGACCTTGTAGCATAGGGCTGGAAGGATACGGTGTATCAACAGTATATATCAGTGTACAACAAGCAGGAAGCCTAGGGATAAACTCTAAACTCTTGAGTTATTCCTTGTCTTTTATAGAATTGATCCTATTGTTGAGCCTGTGTAAGACTCATACATGGCTCATTTTTGTAGCTCAACTGGTAGAGCATTGCTGTAGGAAATACAACAGTCACAGGTTTGATTTCCAGGAAATGCACATGCCAATGAAATGTTTAGGTTGAATGCATTGCTAGGATTAAGTGTTTGATAAAAAAAAGTTGTGTCTTTTGGCTGTAGTTGGGGATAAGGATTGTTATGTGGAGGATTGTTAAAAAGAAACAGTAAATTCTGGGTTATTAGGACACACACTATTTTCTGGTTCTCTCTGTGTGTATAAACAGAGCCCTTTGTCCTTAGGGAAAACTATACTGCACAGAGGGTGTCATTATAACAAGAAAGGGACACAGTTTTAGCATTGATGTTGTAAAAGATAGGAAAAGTAGAGCTGTGTTTACAGAGTAAAATAGATTTTGAAATGGAATCTTTCCAGTGAACAAAGGTTAGCTACTAGCATCAACCGAGACAATACAATACAATACAATACAATCGACTTATTCCTAAGAAACTACTACAGTTTTATTAGGCAAAGAGAACAAGTATTACATAAAACAGAAATGTAGTAATGAAAATAATCAGTAGAAGCGGACAACATTTTAAATGTACAAACTAGTTATTGGATCATCCAGTTGTTGGAACTGTGTCAATGTACCACATTTTGTATTTTATTTGTAGTTGCATTAAGCTTCCCAAAGACAATAAGAATACAAAACATGTTAATCGTTCAAATCCTGAAGCCCTTAAGGATCTGCTAAAGTAATAAAGAGGGCCATCAGGTGTGTAGGCAAGAGGCAACTAAAGAGGTGGCACAGGGATGTAATACCTCCAGATACTTCAGGAAGGAAATAAATGCTGAAAAGGCAACATTTGTCAGAACAGTGTAAAGGAGGTGTGAAGTGGGATGAAAACTATTACGACGCCAAGCTGGCTGGTAGCCATGTATTGTGAAGAAGATAAGCTCTAATGAAATTAATCTGAACATACTTGCTTCACAGTTACAGGTCCTTAATTATCAGCCGGTTGTGAGGAAAGAGGTCTATAGCAGCTGAAGAAAGCTATATGTTAGCATTCCCATTCATCTCAATGACAGTCGGTGGGCTAGGGCAACCTTCTTATTCCTCTTCTCATTCCCCACTCGTTCCCCATTGGCCTCTCCACAACATTTATATGGATTTGGGACACTGGATACTCCATCTGGCTCTGTCTCAGACTTTGTCTCTGCTGATCAGTTGTGTAGGGAACTGAAGAAGCTTCACACAGGCAAACAAGTGACACAGCCTGATATAATCAGCCTCAGGGAGAGCAGGACATGAGCTAGCCAATTCTGTAAGGTTCTCAAACACCTGCGCTCTATCTCCCTGAGTTAGATAAGGTGCCTTCGTTCTGGTAGTGCCAATAGTACGCCAGGAACCTTGGAGAATATACAGTAGGCTGTGCCTGAAACAGCATGAATCCCAGGTGTTCACCTCTATCATCTGAGTCAAGGACTAGATGCTACTGATAGACAGAAGTTTGTGAGGCTATCTTTGTGCTGTATTCTGGTTAGTGTTTTACCTTTACCTGTAAAATAGTTTCAATATTAAGATGTTTGTTTTTATAATTGTATGCTCGGGCATTGAATTTTGCGAATTCTGAAATGGGCTTTATAAAGCAGATTTTGGAACTGTGGATTGCTTAACGTAGAATGTTAAATGTATTTGGAAGGACCAAGTGCAGCACTGTTAAACTTCACTGAATATTTCAATAGTGACAGCTGTAACTTACTCTACAAGATTGGAGATTCAACTTTGCATTGCTAGCAGAAATGTCTAGGCCATTTATCATGTATAAGTATCTCTTAATAAAAGAGAACTAACTCTATTTTATTAAAATGGCTGTGCTTATTTAATTTCTGGCATTGTAACAAAGAGCAGCAACTGTATGGGGCACTCGGATATGTTTTACTTAAATATCAATTTGTCTAATGTTTCTCTTAAGACATTTATGGAGAAATAAAAATAGACAAATAGTCTATTTTTGACACACAGCAAAAGTTTGTATCTACAAACAATTGTCTATAACATGTCTTTATTAATTAAATCTCCAGATAATTTTATTAGAAATGTTTTGCTTTAAATAGATGTGTGCTTTGGTCAGTTTATCAAGAGAAACATCTGAAATGCAGGAGATATTTTAGATAATGTACACACGTCAGACACTGTCTTTTGTCTTCCTCTTGCCTCTTCAGCATTACAGAACAAGAAACATTCAAATTTATGGCAGACGGACCACCATTGACCCTCACTGCTGTCAGTGAGCAGAATCTCAATACACAATCCCCATCATTCAACTGATATCTGTCAACAGTCCTTTAATTGACCTGCTAACAGAAGAATCACAGTACAAGATGGTGTCAGAGATTAGGATCTGTCTTCATCTGAACACCCAACCCTATTCTCATTATTGAGGGTGGGGGTTGATGTGTTGAGAATGCAGGCAAAAAAATGCAGACAAAGACTAGAGAGAAAACACAACTGTAAAATGTTCTGTCATGAAACCGACAATTAATTGTTTTTCACATGGTAACATTTTGTTATCAAAATTATTTAATGTCATTAAACCATAATATATTCACTAACTAATAAATGAATGTTAGATCAAATACATCCCTAAGGTAAAACATGCATATGTAGATATTTTACAGTGTTAATTTACATAACAACAAATACAACATATGTGTCTATATATTTAAAAATATTATTGAAATTATCTTTGACATTGAAATGCATTGAAATTATCGCTTCTGAAGATACTACAGGATCAGTCAATGTACCTAAGCTAAAAATGACAAGACATTAAATGTGTTGTATAAATTATCGAATTGTTCCTTATATGTGTTCTTGTATTTTAAACTGCGGAAGAACTTCCTGCTGGGTGGCATATTGATTTAACAGCAATAGAGGAAATTACAAGGTGATGAATTGTGTGTTTAAAGGTCATAGGGTCACAGGTCAATAAGCAAGCAAATGTAGGGAAAATTAAAATGTACAGAGCTTTGCCAGGCACCATAATTAATTAAACTAATACATCAGATTAAATTGGGTAAGCTAAGAGGCAGGATTCCCCTGACCATGTAATGAGCATGCTCCCACATATAATTATGTTAGAGGAGGCAGGGAAGATGATAGCATAAAATATACACGTCTATTCAGAAATACAGCCAGTTATAATTCTTGGCTTTTGGGCAAGATGCTTAATGACTATTATTTGTATTTAAATCTCAAGAGCATCACTGCAGTGCTGTGAGGGCTTATATTGCACTCTGTCAAAATTTACCCATTAAATGTTCGAGTGATGAAGGAAATGCGGCTGGAAGTGGGAGTGTAAAAATAGGATCAGAATGGGGTTGTTGCCATGGAAGAGCATGTGGAAATCCTGAAATTCCTCACCCACACACTGAGTACTCCTGTGAATGCATTGTGTTGCAGTTTTTCTTCTGTTACACTTATGTCTATCCACCTTTCTATTAAATTTTTTCAGTTTAAAATCAAATGGTAACAATTTGGAGTAATTGCAAATGAACTATTTAACACTCACTAAACACTCATAACTCATGCTGGAAAATGTGTCAGACACAATGTTATGGAATGTTGCCTGCTGCATTCATTTATAAAACTCTTTTCATTAGGCACAAGTGCAAATTAAAAGTGCATAAAAAGTGACTTGTACATTGCATTTTAGTTACACATGCGTTAACTATAGCAATCTGCTAGTTGAGCTATAGGAAAGCAAAAACATTACTTTGCCCTATTGTAAGCCAAAGTCATACAGACACATTATCAGTTAGATATGTACAGCTTATACTGTTAATTTGACAATACAGTATGTTACACAAACCTTCTCTTCAGTATTATGTGCTAACCCAATGACGTTGATCTTGCATGTAGGTAAATTTAGTGGATACAATGACTGACAGGTTACTAAGCAGATTAATTGGGTAATTAATGCATTTAGGGTTATTTAGCATCATCTATAAAATGCTTAATATAATTCTTATGGATGGTTTACTGAGGTCATGTTTTGAAGAGGTGGTTCACCCGAAGGCCTTCATTAGAAAACTGTATGACTTTATGATTTCACAGAACACAGACCTTTTTTAATTTAATTACAAAAACACAATTACAGTGGTTCAAAATGACTATTGTTTTAGTCATTTGAAGTTATAGAATAGCATTGTGTGAGGAACAGACAGTCTTTATAGTTTACTAATAATCTCCCCCCACTGAGCCATTAATCAGTGTGTCCAGATCATTGAGTCACTGAGCTGAACAATAGAACCAAATCAGTGGTTCATTAGCCAATCAATTATACACAGAATCAATTCATTAATTCACAGATATGGTCTTTTATCATTTTGTTGCTGGATGGCACCAGTAGTCCTGAATCCTTTCATTACAGTAAAAGAACAGACAGGACATTTATTCAAACACTGACCTTTTGTGCTTCATGAAAAAGTTATGCAGGTTTGGAGGATTTAACAAGCATATACTATATACACCACATGCTATAACTATATTGTACTGTAATAAACAGAATGTTGTGATGATGTGTTCACAGATGCAGCCTCCAAAGAGAGCAGCCCCTTTATCAACAGCAGCACCAGTGATGTGGAGAAAAGCCAGCAGTATGATGGGAAAAATATGGCCCTGTTTGAGGTACGGGGGTCATTATTATTCAACACCACTAGTGATAGTGAGTGTTTTAGTGGGTTACAGATTCATGTGTCAGCTACACTTACATTTGCCTCTGTGTGCTTAACAGGAGGAGATGGATACCAGTCCCATGGTTTCTTCTCTGCTGAGTAGCCTGGCCAACTACTCTAATCTTACACAGGGTAGTAAGGAGCATGAAGAGGCCGAAAACAATGAGGAAGCACGCAAGAAAACTGTTCAGGTAAAAGTTATTAACTCTCCAGGCTGCTAACAGATTAGCGCTGACAGATTAACGCTTCATTAATTGATTGTTCAATTATTGATTGTATGGATGATGATGGACTGACAGCTAAAATGGGTGTTTAATGATGCGCTCTGTGAATGGGCTTTATGAACCTAATCAGTCATGTACATGGTGTAATGATTATTGATTGGTTGACTGTTTGATTGGCAGGCTCCGCGCATGGGAACGATAATGGGCGTTTACCTGCCATGTCTGCAGAACATTCTGGGTGTGATTCTGTTCCTCAGGATGACCTGGTTGGTGGGCGTCGGAGGTGTGCTGGGGACCTTTTTGATTGTCTTCATGTGTTGCTCCACGGTTAGTCACAGATATATATGCTTAAATTGAATTTTATTTTATTTCACTAAAATTCAAAATACATTTATGCATTAAATACCTTCAATGTCTAGTCAAAATTACTTACTTTGTATTAAATTATTTAATCAAGGACATTACAAATAATAACTTTATTAATCTAATTAATAACCAAAATTAATCAAATTAGTCGCACCTTTAATGGCGTAAATGTTACACAAGGTGTAGCTAAGTAAAAAATGCTGTTCTGAATAGGAATATTTAACCTAAATTTTATTGGTGCATAATCCCAAACAGGAGCTGTGAGGCACTCTTGTATGCCAGTGGGTGAGACACACAAACTCAAAGACACATACTCCATAAACAGCTACACTATCCCTCAATTCAAAATGAATTTTTTAGACTACACAAATAAAATGGTCCCTCATGCCCAAGAAACAAGGATTCTTAACCTTTGTGAAGCAGAAACACACAGAGACATGCACTCCAGCTACCCATCTGCATGACTCCTCCCAAGAGCTTGGGCTCTCTTTCTCTACTCTTCTATATCATTAACCAAAGATCACTCACTGTTATACAATCACTCTGTTGTAAGTCACTTTGGTGAGGCTGTAACTCAGAATAGCACGAGTGCCGACATTGCCTTTCTGAGTTTCTGCCAAGAAAATAAATGTAAATGCTGACATGAGGTGTTTTATTTCAGAGCTGCCAGTTTAGCACCATGGACAGCGGCCAGCGCTAAGCTGTTCCCGCTGTGATAACGTCGCTGTTTGTATGTTTGTGTGTGTTCTGTGAACGCTTGTCACTTATTCATACATATCCGCTGAGGTCTCTTGTTGGGTTATGTAACTGAATGTCCAGTGTTGTCGCACTGAGCTTTTTTCACATGACCAATGCACCTGTGCATCAATATTGGCTAGGGCTACGTAGCAACTGGCTAAGGGTTGCCTTCCAGAATCACTTCACGTAGCTCAGAACATTACAGGTTGAGGACAGTGTTTCTGTAGACACTAACATCACCACACTCTTGTTGTGTATCACCAGTAAAAATTGAGGGGGATTATTTTTGTCCATACTGTATAAATCCTGCATAGTGGATCTTTCTAGATAATCAAATGATTTCCCAATACTTCACCTTGTTTGCCATTAGTCTTTTGGCAAATTAGTTTGCCAAAAGCTAGTCGTATTCCACTCACTGTAGTGGCTAAGCCTGTGTCTGCACTAAAAAGAGCAAAAGTTTTGAAAGCCCCACATAGACACAGTGTCACTTTGCAGTTAAATCAACCTAAGAATGGCTTACTTAAAATTCCCTTCTGGGAGAACTTGACACTGCATCTGGTTTGACACTGTGGGGAACACCTTCAATATGACCGGTGTCTGAATTTCATGTCTAATCATGTCAATGCAGTTGGCTCACATCAGTGCTTGATGTGCATCAGGTGCACCTGCAAGAACATTAGGGCACCTGTAGAGCATGTCATTAACTTACTGTCTTCAGGAGATGTTTATTTGTTCTTCTCATGTCAAAGCACCAATGGACCCAGCTGCAAAAAACTTGTGTGCAATCATTTCAGAGGTTCCTGTTTTTTTACACATGCTCAGTTCTTGAGTGAGTATTGAATGTACATGTTGCAAGGGCTTTTCTCATTGAGGAAGCTATGCTTTAGTCTGCCTGGTTGAGGTGGGCAGATGCCTGCAGAAAGCCAATGATCTCATGGCTGAGTTGACAAGCAGTTTTTCCTTATCTCTTGCTGTGGTGGAGAAACCTTGGAAGAAGCTGTATTCCTCTTGTATTTAACCACATTTGCAATGGAATTAGATGAACATGAAGTGAATGCAAAAGCATGGAAAAGACCTTCATCCTTGCATGTGCTGACTTTGTCAACTGGATCATTTTGAGTCTTATCACATCTGAACAGCAGAGCACATGTGGCAGCGGGTCTGGCTGGTGCTGCACTGCATATGCTGGCCAAACTAATATGACCAGCTGAACGACTTGGATCAATGGTTATGAAGGCGCAGAGAGACATCTGTGGATAAGCTTGGCTAACATTGAGTAGAATAAACAGAGAATTCTCCTTGACTTGCCAGTCTCACATTTCACATATCAGAGCAGCATGGATTCAGTCTCAAGCCTTTGAGAAGTATTTCCATGTTTTTGCAAGTTCTCATGGGATGTCTCTATGCCCAGCCTGCCTAGGAGATGGAGCCAGGAGCAGAGCATCGCTCCCACACTGGGAAAGGTGGAGAGAAGCTATAAAAGAGTTGGATGTTATTGCATTCTGGATGTTATTGCTTCAATACGTCTAATGTGGCAACCACCCCCCTCTGCATGGCACAGTTGGTATTGCGTTCCCATAGCATCAAACCAGACGCAGTGCCGAGTTACCTCAAAAGGGAATGTCCCAGTTACGTATGTGACCTTCATTTCCTGAAAAAGGGAAAGAGACACTGCATCTTGATACCATGCCTCCGAGGCGCCTGTCTGTGTCTTCTTCAGACAAAGAAGTTGATGACATGGCCTACAGGGAAAACATCCTTTCTCAGGGAACCAAGGTTACATAACTTGAATGTTAACTATAAAAGAGAAGACCTTTCTGTATATTACTAGGAAAAGAGAAAGTATTATTTTTGTTTTATGTCATGCAGTCTCTCTCTCTCTCTCTTTCGCTCTCTCTCTCTCTTATATTTACAGACTATGCTGACAGCCATCTCAATGAGTGCAATTGCCACCAATGGAGTTGTGCCAGGTAAGTAAAAATCACAGTGTTTGTGAGTATATGCATTGAAGCCCAGAGGACAGCTATGCTGTTGTTTTTCATGGGCAGTTAGTTACAGCGCACGGTACAGATCCCAACTGTGCTGAGTTCAGCTACTCACTTATAACTGTATGTACTCTTGTGCGGATTCATGTCTGTCTGTGACAGAGATAAACAGAATAAATATACCTGACTAACTCAGGTTGTCAATCTAAAATGACCTTCACAGAGAAAAAAGAAAAGATATGGAGTTTCTATATACAGTAATACAAAAACCTACTTCTTACTATGTATCTTAATCTCTGTTATGAGTCTAAGAACTGCTGTTCTATTAAATAATTTAGATGAAACAATGTTGTAATAATGTACATGCTGAGATGTTATTTTGTATGTTTACATATAGCTGGAGGCTCATACTACATGATCTCTCGTTCACTGGGGCCTGAGTTCGGAGGAGCAGTTGGTATATGTTTCTATCTGGGTACCACTTTCGCAGGAGCCATGTACATCCTGGGCTGCATCGAAATCCTGCTGGTATGAAACACTTTGTGTTGTCATGAGTTTTCCTCAGTCTGACATTAATTCAGCCTGACATTCATGCCAATTAGAGTGAAGTGCAGTATAGTCATGCAGCATTGCAATGACAGTATTACAGCTGAAAATTGCAATAATGTGAACTGACATTTAGCATAATTTTTACTAAAAGATTTTTCAAACATTTTAAAATTAATTTTTGAATAAAAAAAAACTCAATTTTTATTGGAATTTATATTGAATGAAAGAAAAATCAATCAATAAAATATGTAAATAAAGTACAAATTACCATAAAATTGTATTGGATATTACTGCTTGTGACATCATTAACAAACAATATAGCAAATGTGATTTTTTTCATTTTAAAATCAGTACTTTCCTAACTATGCAATTTTTTTTAGCATATATCATTTTATATCGGAACGTTTTAGGGTTGTGCTTACCAATATAGGATCATTGCTTTGCACTTTATTTATACATTTGAGTTTATACTCAATATAAAATGCTCAATATTGAAATCTGTGACCTTTTCTTTATATGAATTGTTCCACAGATATACATTGTGCCAGCAGCTGCCATATTTAAAATGGAGGGTTTGGAGGGAGCAGAGGCTGAGGCAGCGCTGTTGAATAACATGCGTGTGTACGGTACCATCGTGCTGTCCTTCATGGCTTTGGTGGTATTTGTCGGGGTGAAGTATGTCAACAAATTGGCCCTTGTGTTCCTCGCTTGCGTCATTCTCTCCATTCTCGCCGTATATGCGGGGGTCATCAAGACCTCTTTTGACCCTCCAGAGTTTCCGTAAGCACAATGATATATTTAACATATTGTTATAACTAATTATAATCTGTGTTTCTTCAGGTTATAGAATATAGTTCAAGGGCTAAAGTAATGAGTCCAAGCTTTCCCCTGTAGGGTCTGTTTGCTTGGGAACCGAACTCTTTTGTCGAAGAGCTTTGATATTTGTGCCAAGACCATAGAACAGGGAAATGCCACAGTCACCACCAAACTCTGGAAGGCGTTCTGTGATTCTGAGTTTCTGAACGCCACATGTGACGAGTACTTCACCAACAACAACATCTCTCAGATTCAGGGAATCCCTGGAGTCACCAGCGGAATCCTGGCAGGTTAGAAATGCTGACGCTACTGGTTAGTCAATGTCTATAATATTTACACTTATGGATGCAGTTACTGCTGTTATGCAGTACAGTTATCAGGTGTTATGTTTAGCATTAGGGTACAAATGTAGTGTAGTCACGGTAATGAAGTTGTCCAGATGAGCAGTAAGATATTACTATTAAGATATTATTATTCAAATATATAATAAGAATATCAAAATGGTGGTTGCTGCGATTAACCAATCAGAAACAAGTATGCCAGAGAGCAGAACTGACTGTTTTTGTGCAGTTTACGGAAATTTCATTTTGTAGTCTAAGTAGCTATACAAAAAAATGTTATGCAACATTTTTCTGATACATGGTTAAAATGGCTAAAAACATTACAAATTTCCCCTCAAAATTGAATAACTATATACATGATAAACTACAGTTTTCTGCAACTTTATATACATGTTGTGCATTTTTTTTTAACTTTATATGTTGTGCATTACTGGATTGTCTCCATTATCTTTTCATGTGACAGATGTCTGTTTTATTTCTCATAGAAAACCTCTTCAGCACCTTTATGGAGAAAAATTCAATGTTAGAGAAGCGAGGTCTACCAGCAAGTCTTGACCCCGACGCCCCACTTACCAGCACTAACCGCTATGTTCTGGCTGATATCACCAGCTTCTTTACCCTGCTGGTTGGCATCTACTTCCCCTCTGTCACAGGTCAGAACCAACTGTATAACAAATTGGTCATTAATTTGGAGTTTTTCATGCATTTTTTCTGTCTGTCATCTAATTGAGGCTATTTTAGAGCGTATTGCAATATCTGACTTAGAATTAAGTCACCATAATAAATAATGCAGGGGAAAATGTATATTAAATAAGGTTTACTGCATTATTAATATAGTGTGTGTCTGTGTCTGCTCAACAATGTTGACAACAAGAGCTTATGTAAAGAGAGAGATGCAAAGCCTCAAACACCACAAAGAAATTGACTGTTAATGTCAATTATATGTCACTTAAAAAAGCATATTGTTTTTGTTTCTTGCATGTTTCTTGCATGGTCTGAACTTTCATTGACTTCCTTTGATTTTTACTCAGCTAATGATATTTTCAGTGTCTTATCCTTAAACCTATCTCTGATATGATCTATGCTGCAGTTTTAGATGTTCATTAAGATGTAATATAGTCTCTTGATTAAGGTGTTTTCCTCTTTTGCCCATTGGGTTGTCAATAGAGGTGATTTCAGGTTTCACTGTCCCTTAGGGATCATTTGAAACTCACAGTGTAAGCAGAACCTGAGCCAAATCTACACCAGCATCAAAAATCTAAGATTTTTTTTTTACCAGCAGTCTCTTTCTTCCAGACTCTCTTGGATATTTGTGTATATTTTGTATGTGTGTGTTTTAGGTATCATGGCTGGTTCCAACCGTTCTGGGGACCTGCAGGACGCTCAGAAGTCCATCCCTATTGGCACCATCCTGGCCATTGCTACCACCTCCATTATCTGTATCCTTCAATCCAAAGCCATTAATCTGCTCTTGCTTTGTTCAGATAAATGGCCCATGACTTCCACTGTGACAGTGCAGAATTGTAGATTCTGTAAGTGCAGCTCACATTATACACTGTAATTGGATATCCAGAAAACCCCAAAAAGCTAAAATGAAAAGACTTCTGTGGTAAAATAGCTGAAATAGCAAGTGACTTTTTGCTGCTTTGTGTTGTCCTAAATTGCTGCTCTCCCAGACATGTCTTGTGTTGTTTTGTTTGGAGCCTGTGTGGATGGAGTCGTTTTAAGGGACAAGTGAGTTCTTATATTTTAATTCATGTGAGTCCTGACTGAATTTAGATTAGTTTACCTGAAATCCAAACATGTGAGCTTTAAACCAAAAAAAACATCTAAAAACATTTCCTGCAAAATTAGCTGATTGGATGATAGCTGGTCATTTTTAATACACAGGTTTGGAGAAGGTGTCAATGGTAATTTGGTTATTGGTACCCTGGCATGGCCCTCACCCTGGGTCATTGTGTTTGGCTCGTTCTTCTCCACTTGTGGGGCGGGGCTTCAGAGTCTGACAGGAGCACCTCGCCTCCTTCAGGCTATTGCCAGAGATGGAATTATTCCCTTCCTGAGGGTACATGCACATTATATACTTGTATTTCCTCTAATTTGTTCTGTTGATATGTTTTTATAGATTATAGATAGAATAATCATACTCAGAGGTCTTTTGTGTTTGCAGGTGTTTGGACATGGCAAAGCTAACGGTGAGCCTACATGGGCTCTCCTCTTGACAGCATGTATCTGTGAGAGTGGCATCCTCATTGCCTCCCTGGATGCTGTGGCACCCATTCTCTCCATGTGAGGAATACACACCACATTTGATTTTTTATCATATAAACTATAGGAATTTCAAAGGGAATATACTGTCCACACTCATGTGACCTGTACAGAGATCTCTGCTATAATAAACCTACAATACAACTTCTGAACTGTGTTAAATTCCTCTGCTTATAAATTAAAAGCATGTACTGTACCTTAATAAGGAGTAGTATTTGAGTACATTATCATTACCCTTATTTTTATTATCTGGTATTGCATAATAATGCATCTCTTCTAATTGCCTTCATAGATCTTCATACATGTGAATGCAGGATCTGTTTTGCCTATATCACATACACTGATGTAGGATAATTCTGCTATGTTCCCTACAGGTTCTTTCTTATGTGCTATATGTTTGTAAACCTGGCTTGTGCACTGCAGACCCTCCTCAGAACCCCCAACTGGAGACCGCGGTTTAAGTTCTACCACTGGTACATCACCACACACCTACACACACAAACTCCTGTGGGCTCCAAAACAGTGTCTGTATCTTTGATGCCAGAATTATCGGTTTGAGGGTATGAAAGATAACAGTCTAGTCTTTAATAACCTATAATCTTACAGTGAAGGCCGCAAAAATCACACCACGTAATTTAGTTGTTTCAGCACTAAGGTGCAATCACTCAAGACGGTTACCATAATTAGTACAAACATAGCTTTTAATAAAAACAGTATTACTGTGAACAATAGCTAAATGGGCAAATATGCATTAGACAGACATAGTGCTTCTTTGTTTGAGTGTTTTTTTTTTCTAGGGCTTTGTCACTTCTGGGCATGAGTTTGTGTCTCACCCTGATGTTCCTGTGTTCCTGGTACTATGCCATTGTTGCCATGGTGATTGCTGGCTGCATCTACAAATACATTGAGTTCTGTGGGTAAGCAAACTGAAACAGGAAGATGAAAAGTAATTATTGTCCACAAATAAGATCAATTTCTGGTGAAAAAGCCATTATCCGCTGTGCAGTTTTATGGCCAGTGTGGGTATTTTGTTTAGAGGAACTACTGTACAACTTAAGAATGTGACAGAATAATTATGTTCATTAAATGTATTTTTATGTAGCAGACTACAGACTTGTACCTAGACCAATGCAAAAACCCTGCATATTTATTAACACCTTCCTGTTTTATTATGCATGTTTTTGTTCAGTGTTTTATTAGTGTGTTTTATGTGTTTGTCTTAAAAAGCCTTCATTAAATAACTTGCTCTCATCTAAGGTAGCCTGTTGGATATCTGAAAGTCTAACAGATTCAGATTTCTCTCAGACATATGTCACATTACAGAAGTAAAATGGCTTTGAATGCAGTTTCGCAGTGATTTTAAGTGACAGCACTTTTGTGTGTCACTTCTCTTCAGGGCAGAGAAGGAGTGGGGTGATGGGATACGTGGCATTTCTCTCAGTGCCGCCCGCTTTGCTCTTACGCGACTGGAGGAAGGTCCACCCCACACTAAAAACTGGAGGTTAGTGTCTCATCAGTTATAAACACTGTCACTGAACTGTTTGGATACACTAAGCTTAGCCTAGCGTCACAGAGAGTGTAGCAATTGCAGACAATGTTGAATTTCCAATTCAACCTGATACAGTAATTCACAGTCTTTGGACAGTGGGGGAAATCAGTGACAAGGAGAACATGCAAATAACACACAGAAACATTCACAGCCCAGTCACCCGAGCCTGAACAAAGAGCCTTCTTGCTTCCTTGGCATTTCCTTTCAAAATCTGTAATTAAATCTAAATGAAAATGTACATTGCAGGCCACAGATTTTGGTCCTTATGGGCTTGGATGTGGAGCAGAACGTGGAGCAGCCTCGACTTCTGTCACTGACCAATCAGCTTAAAGCAGGCAAAGGCCTGACCATTGTGGGGGCATGTGTGGAGGGCACCTATTTGAACAACCAACCACAGGCACAGAAAGCAGACCAAGTATGCACACACAAAGACTAAAGATGTCTAAACATCTAAAAGTCAATGATACATTATTATGTCCAATGAGAAGCCAACAAACTTTCTCCATGATTTCTCAGTCTCTGAGGAAGCTGATGGAGATTGAGAAGGTGAAAGGATTCAGTCAGGTGGTGATCTCCTCAAACCTGCGAGATGCCACCTCACACTTGATCCAGGCAGCGGGCCTGGGTGGGCTTCGCCACAATACTGTACTAGTTAGTTTCCCAAAGAACTGGAAGCAGGCTGAGGAGCACCATCGCTGCCGGAACTTCATTGGTAGGAAATGATCCTCCAATAGTTATATAAATGAAGATCAAGTAGTAGATTGTTGCCCTTAGACTTGTGTTTGATCCAGGGTTATCTTTAGTTTAAAGTTTAGCTTGTATAAGCTGCCAAAGACAGCTAAGCCTCAGATTTGTGGTTAAGACTTTAGTTTTTCAAGGTAATGCAGGCAAGGTTACATCCTTGAATTGAGTACAAGCATTAACTTTTTAACAACTGTTTAACAATTTTTAAGGCAATGTATCTTTACTACTTACAATAACATACTGAACTGGGATTGTAAACAGAGAATTAAAGGCACAGATCTACATATACATACAGATAAATAATAGCAACACAAAGATGTATGGCAACACAAAAATAACAATAGCGTGTTTGTTGCATTGCCGTGTTATGTTGACAGAGGTCGTTCGGGAGACCACAACGGCTAGCTTGGCTCTGCTGGTGCCAAAGAACATTTCTGCATATCCATCAAATGGCGAGCGCTTCACTGAGGGCCACATTGATGTGTGGTGGATTGTCCATGATGGAGGCATGCTCATGCTTCTTCCCTTCCTCCTGCGCCAGCACAAGGTAAATGCTCTGGTCATATAGATTTCTGTTTGAAATCACCATGAAACAGACGTTATGAACTACTCCCCTTTGGTGATGCATATCAATGAGAGACATGTGGGGTGGGACTTAAGTTGTCTTTTGGGGATTGATTGGATTGCCCCGCCCTAACGTAGAGTCTTAAATCAAGAGACAAGATTTTGTTTTGGGGGCAGTTAATGTTTGTGATTAAAGATTACAAGGGCACATGAATTAAAAAATACTATGTTAAAAAATACATTGATATACTTTAAAAATACATTAAATATAGTATGACAATGGCAATGAATATATTCTTATTTTAGGATCAGGGCAGTTGAACTATATTTTAATGTTTTGTTTACGTATAATGTTTGATTGTTACACTGATCGCGTTTTATGTGTTTAGGTGTGGAGGAAGTGTAAGATGCGTATCTTTACCGTAGCTCAGATGGATGACAACAGCATTCAGATGAAGAAAGATCTGATGACGTTCCTTTATCACCTGCGTCTCGATGCTGAAGTGGAGGTGGTGGAAATGGTGAGGAACACACAGACACACACTCACACAGACACACACTCACACACACACTCTGCCTCTAAACACAAACACATACTGAAGATATACACTCTCAGTTTAGACACTAAACTGACTTTGTGTTTATTTAAAGCATGACAGTGATATTTCAGCCTACACTTACGAAAAGACTCTGGTGATGGAACAGCGATCACAAATCCTGAAGGAGATGCATCTCACCAAGAATGAGCGTGAGAGAGAGGTACTGATACTCCCATAACACCAGTCAAGTCACAAAATACAAGAAGCTGACTAACTAGTAAATTGTCTTTCTGTGATCATCCAGCCATTTTTTATTAATGTAATAAGCCACAGGAAAGACATAATTTTGTGTGGTTTGGAATGTGTGTGAAATGCAATTGAAACCAAAGATAAATTCTATTCTATTAAGAAACACACATCATTAATAGGGACTATTGAAGATTGTTTTTTTACATTTTTATAGTTCACACAAATATTTACACAATTTAACTGATATGATTCCAGGTGCGATTACTATTTTAATTATTTGCACCATATATATATAGTTTTGAACATAGCTTAGCTAATTAGATTTAAGACCTGAGTGTCAATTTTGTAATACTTCTTGTACAATTGTGTACTATCTACATATAAATCTACATTGTTTTGTTGGGTTAATGACACATAAATGGATGTAACGCATAAATGATTCCTGAATGGAAAGTGGAATTTTCACCTTTTTAATGAGATATTGGAATTTTGTAATCAATAACCAGGTAAATCAGATGGGTGCTGCAACTCACATACTTTAAATTGATCTAACAGCATTGATGTTGTCTCCTCAGATTCAGAGCATCACAGATGTTTCTCGTGGGTCTATTCGGCGAAAGAACCCTTCGAACCTGCATCCTCAGAGGAGCATCGCTGAGGAATCTGTGGCAGGAAGTGGTGAAGAGAAACCTGAGGAAGAGGTACAGTGTCTCCATCTCACTTCCTCCATCACACGATCATCCATCAATGTGTGATCCTGTGCTTCCATTTAAACTGATCATGCCCTTCTTCTGTCTGTACTGATTAGACCTGTCAGCCGTGACGATAGCATCTCTTTATCACTTTCTGTTTCTGCTGCTCTCTCTTCTCTCAGTGATTATCCACAAAAGAATTGTTCTGTTTCATTAACACCCTCTCTCTCTCTCTCTCTCTCTCTCTCTTTTTCTCATCTCTGTTTTTCCCTCTCGCCCTCTCTCTCGTCTCTCTCTCTCTCTCTGTGTCTTTCTTTTTTTCTCTCTCTCACTTTTTTTGTCTCTGTCTCGCTCTCTCTTCTTCTGAAGATCAATGCTTCTTGAAAATGCCAAATTCTTAACTCTCAATTTTTTATCCCTTTCGTTTTATTTATCCACTCCTTACCTTCTCTTAGTCTGTACATCTTTCCCGTCCTCGACAGGTACAACTCATTCAGGGAAAAAATGCCACTCCCACTAGCCCCACCTCCCCAACCTCTCCCACCCCAGCAGCCATGACCCCTGGAGAGGAGATGCAGATGACCTGGACAGACGATACAGAGAAGATCAATAACCCAGCAGCGGTGAAACCTGGAAGTGTAAAGGACATGTTCAACATGAAACCGTGAGTCCAGACAATCAAGATTGATCAATTTAAATTGAGCAGAACTGACTATTATCTGACAATTTGTTTTGTAGCAGGTGAACAGGAAGCTGAAATTAGATGCAGGTTATTTAAGGAAGTCAACAAATCAGGATTCCACACCATTTAGAATTTAATTAGGAATGCCTTGTTTAAAGTCCTCAGTTTAAATTGAAAAACAGGAAAATAGAATATTTATTTAACTTTGAATTTAAACGTGTGTACAGCTGTTCTAAGAGCAGTTTTTAATAATACATTTAATTTTTCACTAGATCCCCATTATAAGCTAGTCCTCTGACTCTTAACATATTTTATTAGGCAGTGATGTTTTGAATTCCTGACATTTATTTTTCACTTACATTTTTAAAAGACTAACAGCGTTTGATTTTTAAAACTTTTAGTTTTGTCATCTTTACACCTTTTATTATATATAATGTAAAGTTTATGTATAAACAATTTATTATATATTATGTAATTTATATTTCTAATAAAAATTTGGATTTTTAAATGTGTTGGTTGTTCTGACAGTTAATTCTGATATTAACTTCAGGTTGGAGAAATATTTTAAATGCAAAGAATAAATAAGTAAAATTAGTCAACATTTTATTTATTTACAACTTTATTTCTGTCATTCCTAATTAAATTCCAAATCAACATCTTGTTGGGTGCAAACAGTTACACATTACAATTTAATTTATAACTATTGAATGTAAGGGAGGCAGTTTTTAAATTCTGAATAATCACTGTCTTGCTCACTATTGTTTTCCTTTTCTTGTGCTTCAGGGAATGGGAGAACCTGTGAGTATACACAAGATAACACTATGTAATGCTACTTCATTACATTTTCATTTGAGGGCTTAGGAAAACAAGAGAACCAAATGACATGAATCCACACTTCATACGATCAGCAGAAATATGTTAATGATTGTAACAATAGCTGATGGGTGTTATATTTAGTCATAAATAACTCATTCTCACATAGAACATCTTTATATGATCTCTCATACAGGAACCAGTCTAACGTCAGACGCATGCACCATGCACAGAAGCTCAACGAGGTCATTGTGAAGAAGTCACAAGAAGCTAAACTTGTCCTGCTAAACATGCCTGGTCCACCTAGGAACCGCACTGGAGAAGAAAACTGTATCCTTATAATTTCCTTACCAATGTATTTTCTACTTTTTCAAAAGTTTTCTTTTGATATACACAATAAATGTGTAATACATATTAAAACCATAGTGTGCATTTTTGCCTCTTAACTTTAGTCACACAGACATGGAATTCCTTGAGGTCTTGACTGAAGGTCTCAACCGGGTCCTCCTCGTGCGTGGAGGTGGACGTGAGGTCATTACCATCTACTCTTGAGGGGCCAAGCTCATCCGCCAAATACTTGTAACCTTTTGTCCCTCACTGCATAGCGGACACCCCAGTCACCCTCAAACCTACACCATGAGCAATAACGCCCCAGCACATATCAGATCAGAAGACTTTGCACTACATAGCCTAAGACCTCTAAAAAGACACCAGCTTAGTAGATGTCACTTCCACATTCTGAGTTGAAACATTTTATCTCATCTTTCTATATTTCTCCTATTGGCATATTTCTGACCTTAGCTAACATACTGCACAGGTCAGGACACTTTCTTCCTGCGTTCTGATGACTAATTCCTAATTAATTTCCCCCAAATTCTGACTAATTCACAAATCTCTGATAAGACCATGTTCACAAATGACACACAACTACTGTATATACTCTCATTCATCTGACCTCATTCAATATTAAACTCTTGAGAACAAAGTAACCCTTAAGGGGCAATCACACTAGATTTTGAGCATGCAAAACAACATTATTTTTGTGGCTCCAGACTTTAGAACAGTCAGTTATAAATGCTACAGTACCCCAGTTTTTTTTACCCCTAGCATAGTAAACCATCTCTACTTTCATCTCAAGTGTGTGTGTAAGCTAAATTTCATCCACATTTATTTTTACCCACTGAAATGGTGTGTGATGTTTCAGTGCTCTATTGGCCAAACATGCTATATGTAGAATATATAATGCAGCTTTCCAAATGTCAACAATCTGGATTATTAGGATGCAAATTAGTTTGCGTGCACATTTTTCATATACATATGAGTGAAAGTCAAACTTTTAATTAAAACTTTAGTGTGACCAAGCCTTTATATATCAAACCGCTTTCTCTTACACTGTCCCTACATTGTTCATCATAGGGAAATAGAATGGGTTAAATATTGCTTTGTTGAAAAGTCTTCCAGTGCACCAGGTAATTGTCCAAAGTGAGTTTTTACACCAAGGCCAGAACTGACCAGGGTTTATTGTGAACCAGGTGTGAACACTCAGAGGTTGTCCTTCTAGATCAGTGACTGTCAGCTTTATCCTTAAACATTTGCATGTTTTTTGACTATGTCAGCTTTTTAAAAGTCAAACACGATATGAGATTGTGGGATCACAAGTATGTTTGTACTGGCACAGATAAAAGAATAGGACTGATGACTTTGTATCTTTCACAAATACGTTTATTTAGTCTACAACACTGAGAAGCAGTAGACATGAATTATATTGTTCAGTCCAAATATATGTACATACAGTGGAACAGGAGTGACATCACACCAGAACCTGCTGTATTTTAAAAACCCATATACAGTTTAAATATTCAGTAAAGATGTAATCCTGAATAATCTTATTTAAATAGTACAATTACATATATCGTGAATGTAAATAGAAAAGGATCAGTATTTATAATTCAGATATTTATTTACAAAGAAAATTATTTATTCATTCAGCAATTTTTTGATAGATTGTAATCATGATCAAAACATGGTATTGACATCTTTTGCCAAATCATAAAATATGAATTGTGCCATATTAATATTGAGATTAAATAAACAGACGTAAAACATTCTATTTACATTTTCATATGAAAAGAAAAGTGCTGGGCTAAGATTAACATTAAATTGTATCGTGTCATATATCATATTTCTTAGTAAGCAAATCTAGTTTTAATATCATACAGAACTGATCATTTTGCACCAAATTAAATTTGTGAACAAAAGCATATTTTAATTACACAATATTTTAAAGCATATCATGTCTAACATTTGTCTCGAATGTCTGAGATTTGTTTTTTACATTTTAGAAGACAGTCATTTGCTATATGTACACATCATCAGTGAGAGACTGATGACGACTGTTTTATCACAAGCATGAGTTATTTACGTCATGTGTGGTAGATATAGATAAAGATATTTAAAACATCTATAATAAAGAAGCATTTTATTTTTTGTAAAATTGCAATGATGAAAAAAGAAACAGATATTGAATAGATTAGTAAAAATATTGTCTTGTGTAAATGTGAGACTTAAAAAAGGAAACTAACTGTATATTTTAAACATTACAATTAAATTGTGCTGAGGTTACTGCTGTGTTTATTACAGTGTAAATATATTGCATACCTGCCCCCAAAAATGGCATTGAAAACAAAAGAAAAAATACAAAGAATATTTATAGATTTCTTTTAGTAAAGCGAAGGTATATTTGCATTCAGAAGCCCAAATTAGTTGAGTGATTTTTTCACAAAATATTTTACAAGGTTTGGGTACTACATAGGGACAGGATTTGTTTTTACTGGCGAATTGTCCTAGTTTATCCAAAAGGCACTGTCTGTCCTAATATCATTAATGCATACTTCATCTTACCTCACATGTTGTCCTGTCCATGTGCACATCTCATTTAGTAAAAAGGTAGTTAATAATAGTTGTGGTTCTGTTATTTTTAGCCAATTCATAGTTTGCAAAATAATGTTAAATATAGCTAAGTATATTTAACTTTCTCTGTATGCTAGTTATGCTTACAACCAATTAATTATTTTATCCAAAAGGAATTGCGAAGTATTTGATAAGTACTACCTTTCGTAATTCTTCCAATTTTAATGCTTATGTTTCTAGCTGAAATGATTATCTTACCTGAGGGATCTATTTGCATTGCTGTAAGTTAGTATTTACAACACAAAAGACAAGTTTGGCTTCTTTGGAGTCCTATGCAATTACAGTTTAGTAACATCTTTGAGGGTCTAAAATGACTTTCTATTGAATTGTTTATAGTGGTATAAGTATCATAGACTGAAATCAGAGCTTCCATTGTTTGCCAGGGTGGCTTGCTGTTCAGTAAGAACTTTTCACATTAAGTATTGTAGGAGCACATGCTGGGACAATGCAGAGGTTTAGCCATATTGGCTGCATGCTACGCTGTTGGGCGCTTTGCAAATGGATGATACCTGATGTCCCTTTCTTCATGAAATTCCATCTGAAAAAACATCTGAATTGAATCTCATTGAATCTGAATTGAATTCACATTGACGCTAAGGGCTTTTTGATATCATTCTATCAGATCTGTCTTATCCTTTTCCAAGGCTACAGGCATGAAAGTCATAAACCACTTATAGCATGTTGTTCCTTATCTCTCCATCAGATGGATGGTCTGCTATAAAGTCACCCCAAATTGGCCAAAGCATAACTAGAAATAAGCACTGTGAAAATTCAAAGTTCATTCTAGGTTCCTTTTGACACATTTGATTGTGTTTGATTTTTCTGTTTGGCGATGTTTCTTTATTTCTTGTTCTTGTTGTGTAATAATGTGGAACATTGTAGTAGGGTAAACTGAAGTACATGTTTAGGTTCTGGTAAATCCACATAGTTGAATCATGATGCTTTTTATGCAATGTCTTGTTTAACTATCCTGCAACAACGGTATACTGGTATACTGCAGTCTACTAGTGGACTAACAGGGCTTATAAATTAACCAGCTAACTGAATTTGATTCCTAAGAATTTACTGGTGTTTCAGAAGGTGCTAATGATTATTTAAGAGTGTTTGCTGAAGTGAATGGAAAAATTGAGACTTTATAAAGTGCAATATGAGACAGCTTTATGTCTGTGGACTATTTAACCACAGAAAAACTGGGATATTTAGGGCTATTTAGCCTACCTGGATGACGTGCATGATGGAAACCTGATGTTACCATGGTAACTTTATCCTCTCTTGTTAAGCTACACCAGGCAAAAGGGGCTTTTGCAGATACTTTAGATTAGCAAGGGGTAAATGATCATTCATTATAGCATATCCTGTGTACCTGCTATCTATTACAGCATGTTGGTGTTATAACCTGAAGGTCTATTCAGGCCTTCACTCAATGACATTATAAGTATTGATTCTGGTTTTCTAAAAGTGCATCTGTAGTTATTTCTGAATTGTGCAACTTTCCCAGCACATGTGCAAGAAGAGATTTCTAAGCAGTCAGCATTTCTACTTTATTCATAGGAGAGCCGTGACACATTTTGTACGGTAGTTAACGTAGATCCAAAGACAGTGATCTTGATTAGACATTGTTTTTTTTGTTCCCTGCCTCCATTCTCACTGCTTGGAACGAGGATTCAGAGTGTGTCTGTGAGTGTGATTATAACAAGGAAAGAGATGTTGTTTGTGTATGTACATGACTGTTTGTGACATATCACTCTGAGAGGTAAAGCTCGGTAGTTACTTTTGTAAATATATTACACATTATAGTTATCTTAGCCTATAGCTGTTTAATTTGTGTGTCAATGCAAGTTTAATATTTTAAAAAATAAATATAGAATATTGTGTCTCAATTGTGTTATATAAAATATATTTCAACTAGATATGTTAAATTATTGTTTTACCTTGTCAAATGCTTCTATGTTCTATGAATAATGGTTTCTCTGGACCATTTTATAGACTTGTCTGCACAAAATGCAATAAAGTTCAAGTCATTTATTACTACTATTATTTTGTGTTTTCATTTGTGTTTTAATAAGACCTGAGACCAAACACTTCTATATTTTTGGTCCTGGTAAGACAAATTCTAACCAGCTGTAACCTTGTATTTATAAACAGGCAGACACAGGTTACTGTAGATAGTGGCAACATAAAAAAAGGAAAAGAAAAACAAGCACACACACATCATTTAAGGTTTTTCTGGGCACAACCCCATTCTCATCTACCTTAAAGGGACTTTTCTGAGGCCATTGCACAGCTATAATAAATAAAAATTATTTATGTTTATTAAGAACCATAAGTCAAAATGTGAATAAAATATTGTGCACCAGTATAACTGGAGCAATTCTAATTGTTTAGAACAATGTATTAGGAACTTGTATCTTGGATCCATTTAATCTCTTCTTTTAAGTAATACAGCCTGACTGCTTTGTTAAATATCAGGCTGTATTTCCATATAGCAAACATCAAACTACACAATATACAAAATAACAATGCCAAGAGAATGCATTTCATTGAAAGTGATGCAGTAACTCCTTTGCTGTGAAGCAAAATGAGATTTAAAATCTACACCCTGAAAAGACCCCACTGATTTAATTTTCCATGTGATCATGACAGCATTGTGTGTATATAATTAGGTTTTTAACAGATTGTAACCTAAATCATGCTGGCTTTCACACTGAGCTTTTGTAGTTAGTTATCAGAACTCAATGTGAATCAGGAAACTAATGTGAAAACATTCCTCTCAACTCAGTCGTACTATGACTTTCTAAATGATTTCTAACCCCATTGATTACAGCAATAAACATGTAAATTGGTTTCTTTGTGCCCATCCCTCTATCACTCTTTTGTGCTATAGGTAATTTAAACATAGTCTAGTTCATCCTGTGAAGTTCAAAAACTGCTGATCAGTCCATGTCCTGAGAATGGTTATTACCAAGGACAAAGTGCAGCTGGCTTCCTAGTTACCTCAGCAACCTGTGAATGATGCAATTTTATAATTTAGCCAATGACCAGCATTTAGCTTATCAAGGTACAGTAGATAAAATAAAACTGCCACAGGACAGTTTGACTGAAGGCTTCAGGCTTAGACAGTCAATATGAAAAAACACTCTACAGGTTTGCGAGTGCGGCTTCCTGCACTTATTTTTACATTAGAGGCTGTGATTGTGATCCTGTATGCTGTCTTTGTAACTTATGACGATCATGCTAACGCAATCCTGCAAAACAACCAGACAAAACCCATGGAAAACTCATTGTATCAAAACTATTCATTTTTTGCTGACATTCAGGTGATGATATTTATTGGATTTGGTTGCCTTCTGGCCTTTTTCCGGCGCTATGGTTTTGGAGGAATGGTATTTAACTTCCTGACTGCCACGTTTGCCATTCAATGGGCTATACTGGTCCAGGGCTTCTTCCAGTTTTACCACGATGGGAAGATTCACCTTGGAGTGGTGAATCTGATCAGTGCTGAATTCGCCTGTGCTGTGGTGTTGATCTCTTTTGGTGCAGTGCTGGGGAAGACCAGCCCTGTGCAGCTGCTGGTAAGTGTATTGATTTGGCAACAGGTTGGATTGGTATTAAATGCTTTTATTAAAAGATCAATATAAACCAACTAGCACAGGTGTTTTAGCATAATTACAAAGTGAAAAGTCTTGGTCAATATTGTCATTTTATTCTGTCATTTTATTCTTAACTGCACTGTCTTACAAAAACAGATTAAGCAAGATCAAGCAATGCAAGTCTATCAGTCTTTTGCATAATATGTTTATATTGTAGTGTGTTACATAGCACATAGTACACATTTAGTTGAATAAACACAGATCATCGTGTTTATTGTTTTGTAGGTCATGGCCATGCTTGAGATCCCTGTGTTTGCTGTCACAGAATGGGCTGTACTGAAATACCTGAGGATCAATGATGCTGGTGGCTCCATTCTCATCCACATCTTTGCCTGCTACTTTGGGCTGGGAGTTACTTTTGTCCTGTACAGGCCCAGCCTGAATGAGGGACATCCCAAAGAGGCAACAAGTTACCAGTCAGATATGTTATCTGTGCTGGGCACACTGTTCCTCTGGGTGTTTTGGCCCTCTTTCAACTCTGCTTTGACCTTTAAGGGGGACGACCAGCACCGAGCCGTTCTCCACACATTTATAGGTCTCAGTGCTTCTACAATTACCGCTTTTGCCCTGTCTACAATTCTCAGCAAGAACGGCAAGATCAGCATGGCTGATGTCCAGAACGTCACGTTGGCCGGTGGGGTGACTGTTGGAGCTTCTGTAGACATGATGATCTCCCCTGTTGCTGCTTACGTGCTGGGGATACTGGGATGCATAGCATGCATGCTGGGGTACAAATATCTGAGCCCATTTCTGGCACGTCGGCTACGGGTGCAGGATCAGTGTGGCATACACAACCTGCATGGCCTGACAGGACTCATTTCAAGTCTAGCAGGCATCTGTGCCATTCTGTTGGCCAGTGAGGAAACATATGGCCCTAGTCTCTACCAGATCTTCTCACATCGGGCACCCATGGAGGGTGATCCACAACTGGCAAAGCTGCAGGAAGTGATCCCAGACCTGGAGGCAGGACTGGGTCGGACAGCTGCGGAACAATCTCTCTTTCAGTTGGCCGCAGTGTTTGGGACTATCGCTGCATCAGTGGCGGGGGGCTTTCTGACAGGCGCAATTCTCAAGCTACCATATCTAGCTTCCCCCAAGGATGAGAACTGCTTTGATGATGAGCTCTTCTTTGATGTTCCTTCAGATGACAATCAGAACGATCCATTGTTTCACGCTCTTAAAGACACAAACAAAACTGATGCTGTCTAACGCAAACTGCGCTTAGCAGAAGACTGATGGTTGACAAGAGTGTTAATTCTTGACAAGAAATATAATAAAGGCTGGACATTGTGGACTTAAGATATGAGTATTGCTAACAGTTGCTACTTCATAATGTTGTAAGTCAAGTCTTTATGATTCATGAGTCTTTATTTTCACATTTTTTCATCTCATTAAACAAACAATAACAAGTGCTAAAGGTTAAGCAAAAAAGTATAACTGTAACATATAGGGGATATTCCATTTACTATATACTATATATGCACTGCCAGTCAAAAGTTGCTTTATATTCAAGTAATTCATTTGAAAAATTATCATGAAAGAAATTAATTTAAAAGTAATTTCACACCTTCAGATTAAATGTTCATAAGAAACATTTTTGTCAAGTGAGTCTAAACTTTTCTGTAGTTTAACGAATCTGTAGTGTATTATCTTTATGAAAGTTTTAGGTTAACAGACATGTGATAACATGTGGACTTTGATAGAGATTTCACATAGTAATTTTATGTGATTGTATTGCTTGTATTGCATACCCTATTCTTGTCATTTTTATCTCCACAGACAATGTGCCTTTTATATTACATATCTACTTGTTCATTCACATAAAATTTAACTATAATTGCATGCTGTAATATTATACGATAACCTTTCATAAAGTAAGCATAGGGTACTCATGGACAGAGTGGGTGCTATATTTGCAAACTGTACAGAGCGCAATTCTAACAAATTAATATTTTTTTCTGTGTACTTTTAGTTTACTTAATAACACTTTAAATTACTCTGAAGTTTTTCATCGCTTTACTATTTAATAAATAACAGAATGGTATCTTTAATGTATTTTTTGTTGGGGGAGGGGTTGATAAGAATTTTGACTATGTTCTCGTGTAAACGTAAACTCTTATGTTTACACGAAAAAATTTAAATCTTGATCTAAATTAAATAAAAGTGTGTGTCGTTTATATCTACGTATAAAGACTCCTGGCTTTTATCTAGCGGAAATCCTTATGTCCGCAATATATGAAGCTCCGCCCCTTGCTAGCGTCCATTTTGGGCAAAGCCGGAAGTTGATTTACGGGGAAATCCCATAACGCACGGAACAATTTCTGAAACGTCCAGCAATATTTTTATAGTTTTTCTACAGTGTTTGACTGTCATTCGCTGTATATGTTCTTATATTGACACGGACGGGACGCTACGCGGATTTGATCGTGTGTTTGGCGCTAGCGCTAACAGGCACATTTAACAGGCAGAGGTCGCGTCGATATCCCCACGATTCCAAGAAAAACAGGTAATTTTGCTTGTATTTAGAGTTAGTTTCAGTGTAAAATGGATATTACTATATATAAACGTAATTTGTCGTACCTTGTCAGTCAGACTATAGATTTAACTGTAATACTCTTGCTTACGCAATGCACATGTTGTTGTTGATGTCTCGCGACCGTGTTGTTTATAGAGTTGTTTATACACATTTGTTTTCAGGCTAGTTATAAATGTGTTTTTTGCTCCAGTAGGTCAGGATGGCGGATGACTTTGATGTTGAGGCCATGCTGGAAGCTCCTTATAAGAAGGTGGGTTGACGGCCGGAAGTCACTGTGGCTCATGTAATGTTGGCATTTGTGCTTTTGCAGACCTATAGAAAGCGTTAAGGCTATTCAGAAACCCTGCATTTGTTGTCTGTGCCTGATTGAATTGTATGATTGTGTATAAGTGAGTGATGTTGTGTAGTGTGATTTCCTGAATTACAAATAAATGCCCATCTATCTCTCTTTATAGACTTGCCTAATGATATCTCACCTCTACTCCCCTGAATACATCTTTGATTCCAGTGTGAACTGTGAAAAAAAGTAAGGTGGTAATTGCGCAATGTATTGATGTACTGTGATCCCTTAGGTAAAACACAAACAGACCGCCACCATAGGCCATCCAATCACCTGTCCAGCAAGGTGAATAAATGCCAGTGGATTAAATAATGTGACATGGAACAGAGACAGTATTTAAATATTGGTTTAATAGGGCTGCAAAACATGAGCAAAAGTTTTGTCGATGTTTTAGATATGAAACGTGTTGGTTATATAGTTACATTTATAGTTTTGAAAAACATTTTCATGTATATTTAAAATACGTAAAACTAAACTATTATGCATATTGCATTATTTACCAAGTCTTCTTCAATATCGTGCAGCCCTAGTTTTAGCCATGCCACCATGTGTATAAAGCTATTACATATTGTAATGGGCATGTCTTTTGGATAAGCCCTTCAAATTCTTCATATTCAGAGTTAAAACACTAAATGTTAATGCAATAATAAATCATCAGTTGTTGGTTGCAGTTCTTTGGGCTTTGGTATAAAACTGAGAAATCTTTAAGAAGCAAATATACTGTGAAGTTACTGAAATATTGTCTTGTTGTTGAAGAGAGAACAATCAGGAACATGGTCTCAGACCCTATGGACTATTTTTTGTATTTGAATTTAAGTGATAATCTTAGGCAATGTACCAAGCCTTTATTAAAGATATCTTGGGTGCTAATGGTTGAAAAGAGTTAGTTTTCCAATAAGCGAATTAAATTTCCCCCAATATAAATACTGTCTCTCTACCCAGTCTGTTGTGATAGTCCCTAAAGTCGTTGACATTGGCATTTGGTTTGTGCATGCCCTTGACACAAATTAGCAATAACTCTTCATCATTCACCTGAATCTCATTAATCTTAAAAAATAGCTTATTATTAAGTAACAGTATCTGTAAATAAAAATATCTGTTTTTTAAAATGAATGAAAATCTTGCCTGTGATTGTTTAAATGTAATGGATTCAAAATGGGCAAGTAAGGAGAAAACCACAATCTTTTACTGAAGTTTTAAGTGGTCTCTCTTTTTATTGGCTTGAATGCGTTGTCTTTTGGGACGCAATATGACTAAGCCGTGTAAATCCCTGTTTGCTTCAGGACGAGCTGTGAGACAAAGATGACATCGAGCTCTCATAGTCCAACCACGCTAACTGGGGAAGATCTCACGGACTGACAGCTTCAACACTGGAATACCCTTTAGCAACTCTATAGCATGGCTACAGCAAGACATAGACTTAAAATAGCAGGGTACCTAAACTGTGGCCCTGCGGGTCCCCTAAAAATACATGTCTTCAGTCTTAGCATGTGTACATTAGGGATGGTTCATGATGGTTGACTAGTTGTTCTACAACAAACGTTGACAAGTTCATCAAGAATTGCTCTGTTTTTGTTTTGATATTTTTAGCTGTGATGCTATAATAAGTGTATGGAAAGCATGCTGTGCTTTAGCACTTTAAGCACTTTGCAATGTACAACTCTTTCTCCTATGTCTTTAAATTTAGCCCCGTTGAAACATCACAGAACAGAAACAACAGTTCAGACGGATGGCTTTGTTTCATTTCATTGTGGATGTCATTCCACCATGAGCACGTTGCTTAAATACCTGTCAAGTTTTAATAGTGAGCCTCATGAATTCTGCATTTCACTTAGTTGTTTATAAATGACAGTTTAAATAAAATAGTAGGTTTTGGAAACATTGTTTTCACATAATTCTGGAACCAGCCTAATTGTACAGGACTTTCTTATGGCCGATGATTCCACTAGTCACATGAAAATTTTACTTAAATTATGTTTGAGGATAATTTGGGTTGTTTTATATGTGGCAAAACACTAGTTTAGAAAGAGTTAGAAATGTTTTCTTTGAAGTTATTGCAAGACCCAACTAACACGTGGTTATTACAAAGACAGACTATTATGTTACATTTATGTGTTTAGAAGTATGTTTTATCTAAATCGACTTACAAAATGCAATTTATCATAGGAGGCAACAGTATTACAGTAACCAGTTTCAGCACAGATTTTGTTCTGTACTTTCCTCAGTTGTATTGTAAGTGAAAGCATTCTGTGATCTCCTCCCCCTCCCCTCTCTGCTTGCAGTGTTTGCTCTTCACCCTAATGATGTTCTTTTCCCAATTCTGCTTAGGGTGAAAGCAAGACCTCCGGCACTGATGGTCACGATGGCGAGCGGAGAAAAAAGTGAGTAAACTCTTGGTTTTCCTAAACTCCTGATTTAGACTTTTTTGTGATTTGGTGACTGTTTGACGATGAATTCCTTTAGGAAAAGACACAGCAAAAGTCGCAGCCCAAGCCCAGACCGGCGGAGAAGTAGAAGCAGGGACCTCAAGAAGAGTCATGAGCGCCGCAGGAGTCGCAGCCGTGAGCACAAAGTGTCAAAGAGCAAAGAACCCAGACGTTCGCGCAGCCGGGAACGCGCAGGTCGTTACCGTGGACGCAAGAGTCCCTTGTGAGTTTTGCTTTTGACACTTACTGCAGTAAAAAATGTCATAAGTCTAAATAGGGCTGACTGTAAGCTTGACTGTATTCCTTTTAGAGCAATTTATAACATCACAATTTTGTGATGGTGACATAACTGTCAATTTTATAATCATGCAGTGACTTAGGCCTGACAGCTGACATTACATTAGTCTGTAGCACTGTAGCCATGTTGGCTTTACTAAAACTGCATTTGGTTTTCACTGGGAACTTGCCCACTTGCACCAGTTAGTAGTAGCCCTCTTCTAGTCGTAGTGGCTAAAAGTTGGCTTTATAATGATAGCAACAAAATATAGCAACAAAACTTGTTTTATATGTCATAGTATGGGGCAGAAAATAAATGGCGGTTCAGGAGGGAAGACTGGCCCACCACAATTCACCAAGCATAGGTTTGTATAATCTAGCCTTCTCTTCTGTGCCTTGTGGTGCCTGTTAAATGTTTATGACTGTTCATCATGTATAATCTTACACATCTGTTTAACAGACAGACTAACTGTGGGGTTTCTATTCCAGTTTCAAGCGCTCCCGGAGCAAAAGCCCATTTAAGAAAGACAAGAGCCCCGTCAGGTGAGACCCTCATCACTGTATGTCATATATATGTGTACAATGCAGAGCTTGCTGGGCAAGAGGTATCAGGCATAAAGATTTTATGTTGAAGAAGAAACTTTGTCCACAGTAGGTCTCTTAAGTTGATATTCTCTGTCTTTTGTAACAGGCAGCCGATCGATAACCTGAGCCCAGAGGAGAGAGACGCCCGCACTGTGTTCTGCATGCAGCTGGCTGCCAGAATTAGACCCAGAGACCTGGAAGACTTCTTCTCAGCAGTAGGAAAAGTAAGATGCCCTTAAACAGCGTTATTGTTTGTCACTTGTGTTTCCTGCAGCTTAATTTCTTCATGTATTCCTTTATCATTTATTAATTATGTCAGTTTTCTGTTAGTTAGGTCTGATGCACATCTTTAAATATTTTGGTCACTATTTCACAGACAAAATCGTCAGTCTAATTAATTGCCTTTGTGAAGGTTCTGAAAGTTTAGGCCACAGTTTACACTGAGTAAAGGCCAGCATCTTAAGATTTACAGTTTATTACAGTCTGACATAAAGGCAGTTAATGTCACAGCCTGTTTTTTTTTGTTTAAGATATTACCATCACATTATACAAGTTGAAAAGCAGTTATCATAAGAAACACAAAAAATTGCATTGTTGGTTAACTAACTACTAAACTTTGTTTGCTTATTCCCCAAAGGTTCGTGATGTAAGGATGATATCAGATAGAAACTCCAGGAGGTCAAAGGGCATTGCCTACATTGAGTTTGTAGATACAACCTCTGTACCATTGGCCATTGGGTTGACAGGGCAACGGCTTCTGGGAGTGCCCATCATAGTCCAGGCCTCACAGGTCAGAACATCAGTACACATCTGAAACCTATTACCAATCCACTGTATAGCACCCATGTATTAAATTGTCACTACATGTGTTTCAGGCTGAAAAGAACAGAGCAGCAGCCTTGGCCAATAGCCTGAGGGGAGGCATTGGGCCCATGAGGCTGTATGTGGGCTCACTGCACTTCAATATAACCGAGGACATGCTCAGGGGCATCTTTGAGCCTTTTGGCAAGGTGGGCTAATCACTTGAAATAGCGTTCCATAAAAAGCAGCAAAACCCAGATTGGAGAAATGATTGTTTTGGATGAATGCTCAGTCAATTGTGTTTCTTACCTCAGATTGAGGGCATCCAGCTGATGATGGACAATGAGACGGGAAGGTCAAAAGGCTACGGCTTCATTTCAGTGAGTTCAAACTTCACCAGGGTTAAACATTTTGGGATGTTTTCTGTTAGGCAGGCATGGTATTTCATTGCTAATACCTAATGATGTCATTAATGATAAAATGATGTCATTATGGACCTGCAGCTATTTGCAGTAATCCCAGAAAAATTTTAGGAAAGGTAATAAGCAATTTCTGTGAAACAATTTTTTCTAAAAAAAAAGTTTATTTTAGATATCAACAGAATTTTCAGAAATGGCTTACTGCACATTTAACTTAAATGGAAATTACAAGTTTGACTTATAGATTTCTATTTAAATCGTAATAAATTGTTTTTGACATATTTAAACCAATCCACCCCATGTTCATTTAATTATGATAAAAAGGCAACAAATATTTTTCAGTTGTTCATATGTCCCCAATGTGCATCACACAGTTATGTGTTAATTGAAACATATCTTGTGATTTCACAGTTCGCAGATGCAGAATGTGCTAAAAAAGCTCTGGAGCAGCTCAATGGGTTTGAGCTGGCGGGACGGCCCATGAAAGTGGGTCACGTTACAGAACGTTCTGATGCCTCGTCTGCAAGCTCCTTTTTGGACAATGATGAGCTGGAGAGAACTGGCATTGACTTGGGCACGACCGGCCGCCTTCAGCTGATGGCAAGACTGGCAGAGGGTACAGCTGTATATTAGTGTCTCAGTCACCAGTTACTCATCACTTACAGTACTGTGTGTTTGGGCAAATCATATCGTCTTGCAGTAATGTCCTTAAAATGTCACTTGGGTGTTTTGTAGGGACAGGACTGCAGATTCCGGCTGCTGCCAAGCAAGCGTTACAGATGAGTGGCTCTGTGGTGTTTGGAAACGGTGTGTTATTCAACTTTATATGTAGTTCTTTAAAATTTTTATTTTTATAAGCAAGCTTGGTCTGTTATTTCATTATCAAAGTGTAGGCATGCTATACACAAGTATAGCATGTATTACATAACTGTAATCTTATTCAAAACGGTTTACAGTAAAATAATCAAAAATATTTTACAGAAAAACTGTTGGCCTGGCCCCCTGTTCAAGTACACTAACTGTCTTGGAGGGCATTCAATTCCAGAAATCCATAAGCTTAATTTAATGTTTGTCATAGTCTCATATATCTGCCTGAATTAATTCATTTAAAGTGCTTTAAAATCCTTGGAGTTATTTAGAAAGCAGTCGAATCCAGCCTCAAGATTTGACAAATCCAAGTAGATCTTTATGACTTCATATCTAGTTCACACTTTTTATTTGTTCCTCAGCAGTTTTTTAGAGAAATGATGACTGTCCTTGTCACAGTGTTGTTGTAACTGTGAAGGTGATATTTGTGTGTTTTGTTCAGCTCCAGCTACAGCCACACCTCCTATTCTTCCTAATCCTGGCATGAATCAAGCCATGAATCTTCCGACTCAGCCACTGGCCACACACTGTTTACAGCTGTCCAACATGTTTAACCCACAGTCGTGAGTTTCCCCTATATTATTATACTTTTCTTGGTAATAAAGTATATGTGTCCTGGCTCAAAGAGAAGTAATTGACTATGTAAACCTCTTGTGTTGTTTTGTAGGGAAGACCAACCTGGCTGGGATGAAGAGATACAGGATGATGTCATCGAAGAGTGCAAAAAACACGGAGGGATTGTTCATATATACGTTGACAAGAACTCTCCTCAGGTAAGGGCAATGACTCTCACCTACCCTTACAAGATTATGCGCAGGTCAGATCATGAGAAGATCTTTGAACAGAATGTTACTTTTTGAAAATGGACGTTGTATGTCTGTTTGTCTGTCATCTGTTTGTATTGCTGTATTCAACACCTGTTTATGATCACCCAGCTGTGTTAGGATTGTTTGTTGACACTCAAAACGGGAAAAATGATAAAAAATGCTTGGAGATCTTTTTGAATGCATTTATTTTTTAGTTCCAATATATTTACATTGCACTTTTCCCAATGCCCATTTTTAGAAGGCAACTTTAGAGAAGATGGCAATATAGTGTTTCAAGTTCCATAGATCATTAATTCCGTCTCATGCTCTTGTTTGGCAGGGAAATGTTTATGTAAAATGTCCGTCCATCCCAGTTTCAATGGCCGTTGTTGGAGGTTTGCATGGTCGCTGGTTTGCAGGTAAACTGTTCTCTCCTTTTACCTAAACTTTTCACTTTGCAGATGAGCCTTATGTCTTTGTGTGTGTGTGAGAGTTATTAATTGTGCACATTGCTTTGGGTTTAACAGGTAAAATGATCACAGCTGCCTATGTGCCTCTCCCCACCTACCACAACCTGTTTCCAGACTCAGTCACAGCCACGCAGATCCTGAGGCCTTCACGCCGGTGATCCTGCCCCTTTTTCTCAAGCCCCGCCTCTCTAACTCTGCTTAATCTTTAAACACAGTGTGTACATGTACCTTTGTACCCCAAACCCCATCCTCCTGAAATAACTGCTGTGCATCATAGAAGGTCGAAAAGGGCATGTGTTTATAATGTACATCATGTTTCATAATGAGGATTAAGGTTTCACAACTGATAGGCCTGTTTTTATTTTCATTTTCTATTTTAAAAGGATGTTTGTTCTCCTAATTGAAGCAAATTCTGGATCAATTTTTTTGAACTAGCATGTTAGCCTATTGTTAAGTGTAATGAAAATCTTCATAGCCCTGTCTGGATGGGAATTTATTTTGAAGCTGTTTTGATGTTTAATTTCTTTTGCTTTTCTTGCAGTTGTTTAGGAAAATGTCATCTTTTCTTTTTTCAAATGAAAGGTCTTTCTTTAAAGTCAGACATTGTTTTTGTGTCTTTAGGCAACCAAAAAGATTATTGTTGTTTTCCTCTTTTGAGGACTGTCTGTTCTGTCAGTCAGTTCACTGTGTGTTGTTAATCCATTCTGAATTTGTAGCGTTTCACAATGAAGAAATGATTTTTTCTAAATGCTACTATTGATTAAAAACACTGGGAACAGCTACGTTTTGGCTTTGCTTTCATAAACTGAAAGGTTGGTAGATCACAAAACGCCTCCAGAGGGAGCCATGAGTATTTTACACTCAAGCCTAAAAAATTACGGGATAAACCACTTGCACTGACATGCATTATGCTCTAAGCAAGGCACCTAACCCCCTGTAACTGCCCAGTGCTCCAAGTTTGTGTGTGTTCAATACTCACCAGTGATGGGTTAAATGCAGAGGCCATATTTCAGTTATGAGTTCCCATATTTGACAAAAACATGTCACTTTCACATAATTTCAGCATTACAAAAGTAATAAACCAGATAAGAATAATTAAAATAATGCTTGTAAGGAAATGGCAAACCAAAATAGGAGGCTAAACCTAAAACCATTTTGAACATTAAAGCATTTTTAATAGCTTGTTTAGTAGTTCAGAAACTGGAAAGCTAAACACTAGTAGAACCACTAGTAGATGTTAAAAACAAGGTTTGCATGTTAACAGATAATCATGCTAAAATCTTGAACCTTTTACCGGTTACAAAAATAAAAAAGCAAGAAAAGGGGTTTACACTGATTTAGTTCTGTGCTATGATATTTTTAAATCATGTTTTAATTGTCTTAAAATCTCAGAGCCTACTACTTTAATTAAATGACCATTTTAAATGATTATTCACAGAATTTGCTCACATGGTGTCTCAATTCGCTTAGGTAATAAATCAGTAGTTTTACTACTCATTACACATTGGGACACTTTTTATGCTGACTATTTATTCATGCTATCAAAAGTAGTGGAGCACTGTATAAGTCAATGTGTAATACCACCATGACATTTTTAGGCTTTAACTACTACAGCTTTTACCCCAAATATATAGTCTTATATGACAAAAGATAAAACATAAATAAAAGTTAATAAATAGTTTATGAGTTTTACATTTAATTTTACGTTTAAATACATTTTCAATGATTATTATCTTTTCCAGATGCTCTGAACATTTTCTGTACAGATTAGTGGCTAATGTAAACTGAACTTTTGTGGTTGGTTCAGTTGTTTTGGCAATATGTGTAAACCGGCACTGGTTCTGCACCATCCTACCTTCATCAACTCATGCTCATCCTACCTTCACATAAACACTCCCTCCAAATTCCTAATTCCTCGCAGTTTTACATTAAATGCCTCACCCCACACCATATTCAAAAAGTCACTTAAAACACAGTTTTTTCGGGAACACCTAACACCATTCTAACCCTCGTTTAAAAAAAACTTTTTTCTCCCCTCAGCAGGAATCCACTTAAGTGCTGGAGTATTGTATGCGAGGAAAATTGTATCTTTGTATGGCAATGCGTAGTCATCTTGTGATTTATCGCTTCTTTGTTTTCCTTACATTGTAAGTCGCTTTGGACAAAAGCGTCTGCTAAATGCCTTAATGTAAATGTGTAAATATTTTGTTGCTAAAATAGCCAGTCAGGGATATTTTAAGAGCTGCAGGGATCCGGTCTCTCATAAACAGTCACAAACCTGTTTTTCTGTTAAATAAAGGCTTTTACTTCCAGCATTGGGTGGTGTATTCTAATCTTTAGCAGATTTTGTAAAATCCTCACCATATTTCTTCCTTTCTTAATGTTTATTTTTAAGTTGGAGAACCTGTTGGTGTTTAGTGTTAAGCTAAACAAGGTGGAACATGCTAAACATCTAATGGGATCTGTCATGCAAATAACAATTCTGGTTTGTGTGGAAACTGGTATATAAATCTGCTCCCCTGTTTGCTTATAATATATTGATGTTATGAATTAACTGTCTGGATCAGGACTTCTCCTAAGCCACAATGAAAGCACATGTATGAATGTTACTTGAATGTAAAATGTTTTGCAAAACTTAATATAAGACAGCAAAAACCTATGAATGTTTTCTAGTAATTAGCACAGTTTCTTTGTAACATTTCTGTGTAGCATGTCACCTAGAAGAACTGATACATTTTTTTGCAATGTTTGACCTGGCTAAGGGCGATTTAATTGATAGCAAGTGTTGTGTTTAGGACTTGTGTCAAGAGTCTCTTGACAACTTTAACACACTTTAGCAAAATTAAAGAGAAGGTTAACAGTGTTGTTTACTCTTATGTCATTCCAAACCAGCATGACTGTTATCCTGTAAAGTTTAAAAACAACAAAAGGGCACCATTAAAGTATTAAAGTATAAAGATGTTCCAAATAATTAGATGGCCTTACTGCTCCTAGCAGTTTTGTGAAGTGATTAAGTGAAAAGAACCAACTAAAACCATTTGTTTACAAATTAAATGTTCTCTTGATAAACATGCTAAGTAAAAGAAATAAAAGAGAAAAAGATTAGACTTCCTGATTTTGACACAAAAGCTGTCACATGATGACATGGAATATGCAAGTCACATTTTTATGATTGTTGTATATAATGTTCAAGAAGAAATGAGTTTTTCACATTTTTGGTTTATTTTGGCTTTAAAGGTGCTAAAATACCAGCAAATTAAACAGGTCACATACAAAACATTCATACAAAACAAATAACAGCATTATATTGTAGTAGACCGACTGAATTAAACATGTGAGACAAGCATTTTATTCAAATTCTCTTTGTTATCATATTTGTTGATGGTCATTTTAATTGTTTTTCAATCTAGGCAGATTCATTGTGGTTTGCTGTCAATGTAGCATATTGACAGCAACTGCAATATTGAACATGCAATACTTAAAAGACTTTCCATTAGTTCAGATCTTTGCAATAATATATAAATTTACAAGAGCCAGACATTACATGAGTGATCATGACAAATCAGAGAGCATTTCACAAACACCTGGTGAGGTCTTTAGCCAATCGTAATTGTAGTTAATGTCGTAGTTAATGTTCACATGCAATCTCTGTTATTTCAGTTATTTAATGTATTTCAGATTTCATGATTGTTGGTCAGGCGGGCTTGTTTTATTATGTCTGTAACTGCTCTTTTGATCCTCTGGGATTTTCATGGACAACAGTCTCTAGTCAGAACAGTCAGAACAGTGCAGAAAACAGAAAATGTGTAACGGATGTAATAATAATGATAGAATAATGAGTGGTTACAAACACCTTGTTAATGAACGCTAACATGTTGCTAACATGTAGCATTGTAAACAGAGAATGGCCAGACTGGTTGATGCTGACAGAGAGTTTACAGTTATTGATAGCCACTCTGTACAATCAGACAGCACATCATTTAAACCTTTATAGGGAAAATAAGAGGTCTGGTTTAACTTCTGTCAGTTAAGAATAACAAGTGGGAACAGGCTCTTTAAAACCGGGCAGTGGAAAATGTAGCATGGTCTGAAGACCCACTATTTCTGCTGGGGCACACAGATGGTAGGGTCAGAATTTGCTGCCAAAAGCATTATTATTATCCACAGTCCCAACCTTCTAGTCCAGACTGCTAGTGGTGTAATGGTGTGGAGAATGTTGGCATACTTTGGGGCTGTTAATACCAATTGATCATCTCTTAAATGCCACAACTCATTCCTAGCAGACCATGTGCGTGTCTTTTCATGGCCACAGGCCACATGATTCTTCCAGAACAATACCGCACCATGTCATAAAGCAAACTTCAACTTCAACTTGTTTCAAGTACATGACAATGAGTTCATACTCTATATACCTCTATGACTTTTCTAGTCACAAGATCCGAATCCAATAGAATAACTTTAGGATGTGTTAGAACAGGGGATTGGCAACATAAATGTGTGAATGAAAAATCTGTAAATTTTGTGAAATGAATAAGGCAGTTTTGAAAGGCCTTACCCAGTATTAGCATAGGGTTCCGAAAAAGAGCTCAGTGAGTGTATGTCCTTCCTGTTGATGAACTGATGATGTAGCAATGGGCCTGAAAAGGCATGTTGTTGTTTTGCTGTTTATGGCATCCAAGAGTAAGCATCAGACCAGTCAGAAGTCAGTGGAGAGGTGTGAGACCATTCTTTTTTGATGGTCGGACATCTGACCTATGAAATAAAATAGGGGCATTAAGTATCATTGTAGCAAACCAGCTATCAGTAATCAGAATGTTAACATTGCTGAATGTAATAATATCTAAATGGACAATGAGAAAAATGTTAGAGTTAGTCTACATATCCAAAGCTATTGCACATAAACTTTTTTGTGTTCATGCAGCCCTTTACATGTTTATGCACCCCTTTACATGCAACAATTATTCTGACCACATCTGTCAAGAAACTCATATGGTAGTTTTCTCAAGCCACACATTTGCTTTGTGTGCAATATATTTTCATTCTTGGACCATTTTATTTACTTAAACTTGGAATATAACATAAGCTGTCTGGACTACATAAAGTTTTTCTCTTTCTTCCAAGTTTCAGAAACAATTGTTATTACATAAAGAAGTGCAAATGTTTTTCTTTGTGTTGCATTAAACAGCATGAACTACATGAGGGTGAATAACTATAACTGAATATGTTATAATTACTGTGAACTGTTTCTTTAAGGAAGATCTCTGGCGCCTCAACCAGGTGCTGAAAACACTAGCTGAAAATATTTAAAATTTCAAAGCATCGACCTAAAGCAGTCCTAAATCAGTTCTTATGACTTTCAAGTCTTTTACAGAGCTGGGGGATTTCAAAGCTCTTTTATCACCATTTGCAATTCAGAACTTTTCTAGAGCTGCAGGCTATAAAAGAAAACATGGTGGATCTGGATTGTCAGCCAGCTTTCTGTCCAGATATTTCAACACTTTGTGTATTAAAGAGACATAGAGAGGAGCTGTCAGGTCTCTGGTGGAGTGAGGAGCAGTATATACATGCTATTAGAACAGAGGCCACCCACACTACCCTGTGATTCATCTTACCATTGGATTCTGGCCCATAGAACACCAGTGGTTATCTACAGCAAACTACATTCACTGAGGTTAGTGAGTGTGACTAATACAAGAAACCCATATCTTTCTTCAGCAGTCTATCCTATGAGTTTGATCAATGTGGCCTTAAAGAATATTTGATATATGTCTGATGCAGTCATTTTTATAGTGCTAGTAAATGAAGCTCTTAAATGATTTTGAAATACTTACATAATTTTTTGACAACTTGTAATTCTACTCTGTAATTAAAACATAAAGATATTATTTACCAGGATTTTTGGTTTAGTTTTAAATTAAGAATGACACAGTACATTACACATGCATATAAATTAGATCATATATTGCATAAAATGTACTACTACGACGACTACTAATATAATAATAATAGAGTGGTAAGTTTGTAAGGTAATTAAACTGTAGCAGTAATTTACCCCCAGTCTGACGATAATCTAGCTCTGTGAAGATGACGTTGCAGTTTCTGTTTAGGAGAAAGAATGCAAACAACATTATGTACATGTCTGCCATCAGACTTTTAACACACAAAATCATTTCATTATGTTTATTACAAGGGCAAGAGCAAATAAATGTTGATGCCAGTTTATACTTTTTGTGAGAACTGTTATATCAATGGCTCATAATTCTGGATGTCTCTGTTAGCAGTCTGATCATTTGAATCAGGTGTGTTAAATATATTTTGAGTTCAAATTCAAAATGATGTATATGGCACAACATTGCTTACACTTCTACCCAGTACCTACAGTAAGTTATAGCATCACACTGCGGGGCAGCTTTCTACTCAGCATGCACTGAGAAATGCTGCAACAACCAATTTTAATGTATAATTAATTTATCATTAAACCAATTATCATTAATGCTTGACAATTAAATAGTTGCAACAATTTTGTAAAATTAGAGATGTAAAAAAGATTAATAATTTAAATAATTAATTTTTAGAATTAATTATAATTAATAAACTTTTTTTTTCCAAAGGAAGAGTTCCCCAAAAAAGGAAAATAATCCATAATTTATATTGCTTTGGTTTAGTGGTTTACCACAGGGATATTATAAGGTCACTGCGTTTAAAATATTGTGTGCATAAAAATGCCCATATGGCATTTATGGAGGCATGCAATACCTTTTTACTTAAAAGGCAGTAGACAGTGAGAAGCATGAAAAATCCTACACAGCTGCAGACCACAATGAACCCCAGCCTGAAGAAATCATCACTCAAGGACCACTGAGGAGCTTGTCTGGATAACCCCACTGCCGCCTCTTTTAAAGAACAAACATGTGGCTTAAATCAATACTGAATACACACAGTGTGTGTGTGTGTGTCTGTGTGTTCACCTGTGCTGGAGGTGAGCTGGGATACAGTGTGGTGTGTAGTGCTGCTATACTCCTGCATAATGCTGCTATACTCGTGCCCACAGGTCCAGTTAAGAGATGTGTTGGTGGTTGTGATTAGGTTCAAATACAGAGACAGAACCTCCTCCACTCTTAGAAGAGCCTGAACAGGAGACTCTTTGAACTGCCTCTCGAATGCTACAGGGTTCTCCTGCAGAGTGTGAGAACAAAGGGAAAATAGAGTCAAAGAGAGAAAACTCAAACTGATTGGGATCAAATGTGTTTTAACATTCTGCTATTGGATCTTAAATGTAATGTTTTTTTCTTAATCTTAATGTTTTTCTACATTGTGTAGCTCAACTGGTAGAGCATTGCATTAGAAACTAAAAGGTTGTGGGTTCAATCCCAGGGAGCACAAGTACTGATAAAAATGTATGCCTTGAATTCGCTTTGGATAAAAGCATCTGCCTAATGAATAAATGTAAATGTAAGTGCATTAAAAAAATTATAACAATGTATTGTATTTACTTGCATGCCACATGTCTGTGAAGTATCAGTTGAAGTATAAGGACAAAATATTAGCATAGTTAGGTGTGGTGTTTTTAAAACAATGCTTTGACATTTGACTCTAGCTGTCAGCTAGTAAATTCTCAAGCTGATTTGTAAGAAATATATTGGAATAAAAATGACTGCAGATGTGCCAGGCCTGTGGTCTCAATTAGCCTTACTGGGATTGCTAACTAGCGTACAGTAATGCTTAAAGACAAACTTATCTTATCATAGCACACATCCAGCTGCACAAAACTACCAAAACTTAACTGATTTATTGCTGCATTTAAGGACGTCTGAGGACTGCCAAATTGTTTTATTGGCTATAAAAGTTGGAGTTGGAGGTGGTGGAGTGATGTTCCTAAATACCCTTTATCACAGGGTAGATCGGTTTAAGCCTTTTTCTACTGTAACACAATGAAACAACACTTGACTCGCAGGGAGTAGAATCCAATTTAAAAACTTATTATAAACTATATGAGCGCTGTACAGTTAAAATCAGTTTTTGTTGTTTCACAAAAAGGACAAAAACACATATATACATGCAAAAACTCTCAGTAATATTCAACTATAGATTTACATTTAGTCATTTGGCAGACGCTTTTATCCAAGTGACTTACAGTGAAGTGAATTCAATGTACATTTTTTACTCTGGGTTTGACCCCACAACCTTTGCATTGCAAAGCAATGCCCTACCAGTTAAGCTACAGGAAGGCTATGGGGAGGGTAAGGCCACATATACATGTTTTCTGTATAACTTTAAAGAATTGAAAATGGTCTGTGACTTCGTGTGATGCGTCACACAGTCAGAAGTGTGCACACACCTCCAGTTCCTCATTTAGTAAAGGTACACAGTGTTGGGAGTAGATGCTGAGAATGAGATTCTGGATGGAGATCAATGCTTGAGCACTGCCTGAGCCCCGGATGTATCTGAAGTGATCATTTAATAGTTCAAACACCTTCGGCAAAGTGGCCTTCACATAACACACCATACTCTAAAAACAAAAACAGACAAGTGCTGTAGACATGCTGGAAATGATTAAATTCTAAGTATGCAGACATATTTGTATTTGATTATGTATTTGATTTGTGTAAAGGCCCCTTAAATCAATGACTGCACAGAAACGTGCTTCATTCTGTTGACAGAGGCTGGCAGTTTTAACCTACATCAAAATATTAAGCTTTAAGTCATAACATTTTGGAGTAAAGACCTAATTCAAAGCATAGCTCCAACATTGTTACATTTCCAAGGACAGATATGAAACAGAAGATACTGGAAACATATTATAATCAGTGATGGAGGTTTGTATTCACAGGGGACAAAGGACAACAGACATCAGTCTATTTAAAAAAAATCATTTGAAAATAAAGACTAAAGTAAAGATTTAAATAAAGATTTAGAGACTAATTAATTACACACTTACCAAGTGTTTCCTCTCAATAAACGTATATGTGATTGAACAGCTGGTCCTCAGCTGGTTATTAATCTGAAAAATAATATAACATTTGATAAAATGACATCAGGCCATTGTTGTCCACAAAACACGACAAAGCAGATGGAAAATCTAGGTTAAGGAATATGATTAGTGGTTTCTAGCTAGTCCAAGTTAGACTTTAGTTGTTTATTGCCTGGCCACCAGCTACTATGCTTGACCACCTTAGGAGGGCATTAACAGCTAAAAACTGGTTTGCAGCTGGGCCATAATGGTCTATTAACTTGGATTAGTAAATTACTGATGACCAGCATGGACCAGCTACAAGCCATGCTAGCTCATCTTCCAAAAACAGCTAATAACACAACAGCTTAAAAGCACAAGTTCTCATTTCTTAGGATGATTCATTAATGTGTATGTAGCTTTGTTAATCATTTCAGATCTGTTTCTTTACCAGTTGTTTCAGTTGAAGCAGGTGGTCCTTGGTTATGGCATGTTTACAAGGACCAGGGATGTCCATCATAGAGAGGGATACACACAGTAGCACGAGAACACATACATTCTTTCCCTATAGGAGAAAATGTAACACACAAAAACAAACATAAATGCCTTGTATATTTATGGATGATAAGGCTATATACCATATTGCTATATATTTTTTGCACCTAAGATATCATGAAGATTTATCCATGCAGGTTGGACCCATCCCTGGAAAACCAGGGATGACGAATTACTATTTATATCTGCCAGGTAAGTCATTGGCAAACCTCCATCTTTTTCATATCTTTAATGGTCCCTTCGTCTGTATTGAAACCTGCTGTTTTTGTGTTTATGTATTTGGACCTTATATACTTCTTAGGGATTTTTTCTGACAATGAATATTAGAATATCATCAGTGATTACAACTGATAACATTTTAAATGTCAGCATATACTGTACAATAACATTCAGTTTAAGTAAATACGAATTTTATAATCAGAGATTATAAAAGATTATGCAATCAACTATGCGGGTAGTAAAGTAACTTAGTTATTCAATTTAAAGTGTTTTTTTTCTATTTGTTTTTATTGACTGTGGAATTGTGATATAATGCAACCCCTCAAAAAACATTAATTGACCAATCATCCATTTTTATTAATTCCATAAGATAGGAAAACCTTTTCTTCTCAAAAAGAAAATTTCTCCAAATAAATCATTTATTAACAACACACCAGATGTATGAAGCAACTGTAAACACTTCATCAACCTAATTCATCTTAACATTTCAATGAAATACCATGTAGGACCTACCATGTAGAAATACCATGAAGACCTTCCCTAAATTAATTATGAAAATTAAAATTAGTTATGCTTGCACTACAGAAAACAAAGATGTGTAGAAATGTGACATTCTTGCTTTATTCTCTTTTATCCGCTTAAGTTGTTTCTGTTAAGGTTGAAGTTTATTGTCTCCAAGCACTACCTTGGTTTTGTAGTGAAGTGGTGTAGCGATGGTCATCTGGCTCACAGATCCAGCAGGAGAAAGTTTAATCCTCAATTAGTCTCATTTGAGCAGATTACGGATGTGCAGAGTTGATGTCTCTGACCCAAACACTGAATTTTCTGTGCACAATACTCTTGCATAGAACTCAATGATTAAACAACATGTCTATTGAACATTTTCACAGAATCATTCCCCACCCCTCCTGGTCTTTTTTCTTAACTTCAGACCCGCCTTTTGAAGCCCACATCTATCTCCCTTTTTTGTGTTACATTTTATAAGTCTACTTTTAACTGAAATAGTTGGCAAACCTGTGTGTTAAACGTGACTCAGACATGCAATCTTTTGATTCCAGATTTACAATTCTTCTCTGTCGCTCAGTAACAAAAAGCTTCTGTGCTTCTGTTCTCCTCCAACCGTAAATGCTAATAAACGTCTTTGTGACCAAAGGTTTTTTATTACATCATTTTATGTGTTTTCTGTCATTATTTTAAGTTGTCAGTTTTCCTGACATGGGTCTATAATTTGCATGCTGGGAGACATATAGCATGTTAAGTTTTATAGTTCTCTATAGAAAAGAAAGATTATTTTTCTCCACTAGCTTGTTCTAGATGAAAGGACAAGGTGTCAGTCATAAATTCAAAAGTCAACATTTCTAAGGTTAATTTTTGTATTCTTAAACATGACCAGATGACATACAGTCAAATATCTGTACATTAATATTACATATCTTGATCAAAAAAGTATGAAAATTCTATTATCTATGATACGCAATGTTGAGTGCCTATGGCTTAAGTATTTATTTTATTGTTTTATTCATAGCGTGATCATGAAAAGTGAAAAAAATATATATTTTTATTTTTTAAATAATTACCTGCTACATGATTGAAATGTAAATCTTTACCATTTAAATAAATGATCCATATTTAGGATGGTTAATTGTAAACAACAACTGAAGATATAACAGTCTGACTGAACATTATATGTGACTGAACATATGTTGTATTATGTTCTTCATATAAAGAAGCTCTGATCAATATTCATAGCTACACATAATAACTGACCTGATAAAATCATTTTATAAAGTGTTTTTTAATAAGAGAAAAGTTGTTGAGTTCAATTTTGAGATAAACATCAAAGGTCAAATGTTGAACAAAAAACACCAAATTTGTGAACCAAGTTTCTGAATGTAGAGATTATGGTGATATATGTGTGAAAATGATTGGGGTCATGGATTCTGGTATATGTTTTTATGGAGAGCTTCACACCAGGGTAACATGTCTCCAATAACTTTTTGGGTGGGATCAAATTTTTGCCAAAAATCCAAAAGGGTGCAAAACAATATTTAAAATAAATCTTGAAAATGAAAAGATTCTTTAAAATGAAAAGATCTTGCCAGTCATGACTCACAACAGAACACAAGTTTTGCTATTTAAATGCTCTAAGCAACAGCTGATGTGTCATTACTTAATGAAATAGTCTGTGTGACAGGAGCTAAGACTGCATCAATATTTTTTGGGAAAAAAATCACACCAAATCACATTTTACATCAGTTATATGTGTGCTTTTTTGTAAATTGGAAACTCAGAGCTAAAATGGCATAATTAATGTTTCCTGGTTTTATTTGCTTAAATAATTACATTTCTGTCAGGCATAAAAACATGGGTAACAGACAAGGTTAACTTTATATTGACATATTTGCATTTTAATTTGCTGGCTTTGGCAATATAAGTGTGACATCCTACAGCAGCACACAATGTGAAGACTAAATTGTTGCTTCTGGAACCCCTGCCACTGTATCATGTTGTTTAGTCACTAAATGAGACCTCAGATAAGTTTTGTCTTTAGGTATTTATTCTTGAAAGGACGAGTACAGAAACAATAGCAGGATGTTGTGAAATGTTCAGTATAAATGATTCTGTTCAGTGACACTAGAGAAAATTTCCCTAGACACAAAAGTTATTTTGTGTCTGTTTTGTGTTTCTTTAATTAGTAAGTCTACTAATAGGGCAAATGACCTTGAACTAATGACCTTGAAAAATAAACTGTTCTCACATGATGTTTGTTACATAAAATATAACAAAATAACAACATTGACTAACAAAGGCTATAGCTTTTTTATATTGCTGCTTCTGGTAATATACAGTCTTTTGTAGTGTGAACTTTTTTTTTCAGAAGCAGAAACTCAAACTAATTTTGTTCTCAGTCGCACACAGCTGACATGTGCACTCCATACCATCACACATTACACTTCTTTGATCCTAAATGCAACTAATTCAACTGCCAAATTTAACACATGGCATTTAGATTTATTTGCATTATGTTACTGATTATGTTCATTGTTCTGCATTGTATTTGTATTAATCATTTTACAATTCACTGCATAGTTTTGTATGAAGTGCAAACATGAAGCCTAAAAGCGTAAAGATTTGTCCAAACTTGAAAATATCACAAAACATATTACTGTTTGATGAACTATACATGGAAGAAATTGGCAAATACATAAAATACAGAGTTAAAATAAAACGTTTGATCTTTTAATGGTCTCATAATTCAGATGACGCAGTTCTTGTGGAGTGCTCCAATTTTTTAGGAGAGAAAATGTGTAATTACTTAATACTAAAAATGCATATAGTAGTTATTTTAATGCTTTTCATTTTTGGCCCAAGGAACGCAAATGTACGGTGGAATGGCTCTTAGATCACAATTCATATTCTGTTTTAAAGCAACACGACTGAAAGAAAGGAATTCAAAACGAACAGAGCTTATGATAGTCATTACAAACCAACTGAGGATTACATGGCAGGAGATGAAGGGAAAATGGGGGAGAGAAAGACAGGCAGACAGAGAAAATAGACTAATACATTCTGTAGCTCCTCCTGAGAAAGGCAACTTCATCATGACTGCATCAGCGGGGGGTCGCACCTCGCAATCCACAACACTATCCGCCTCAACTGATGCTTTCTGCAATAAGCACAATACTTACATGCACGAAACACCAGACTGTGACAGAATACAAGAACCAGTGAATGTCTTCAGTTACAATGTTTACGGCTTTAGTTTTGTTAATTTTCTGCGGCTGTTGGTCGAGGGGTAATAGGGTGATGTTGGGACGAAATGTTTTTAATGAGGTTGTTTAAAGGGGCAAATTTTCATGTCACCGTTTCACCGTCGAACGTGCTTGAATAGTGCTTCGACTGTTGAAAAAGCATTGGCGATAGAAAAGGTTCGGTTACATTTACCTTTATTCAGTGTTCAGAAAACTATGAAAATCAACAAACAATGTCATATCATGATTGCATGTGAAACAAGTCTATACTGTACCTATCAATAATCAACACTTACACAACAGTTATTTCATCTGGATGCCAGCGCATGTTTTAGATATATAGGTTTTCTTTATGTCTAACATTTATTATATGCAATCAATAGTTTTAAATGTTAAACTTTTTCTTGGTGCATAAGTCAGAATACACTAATACAACTCCATAAAAATCAGTGCAAAACTGATTAGTGCGAACAATATACAGAACGGATTTTTGTCCAACTTGTATTTTGCAGAAGGCTTCTGCGTGTGCTTGTGTACAACTGCATCTTAGTTATTTAACAACGCTATTAATAAATATCCAGCTAAAACTGAAACCAAATGGCATGGGAATGCAACACTATCTATTGTTTCTTGCTAAAGCATTATAAATGTCTTCATTTCCTCGAAATTTTCTAATATAGTTAATAAAAAATAATATGACAATAAAAAGAACTATAATGAGGTCATAAATTAGGATCAGTTATTACTTTAATTTTTCCCCGACCTCTGTAATGATTTATAAACGTGACAGGTGTTGTATAAGATATATGTATGAGCAGATAATGTTTAAATGAACCCAACGATTGTCAGACTGCTTGAGCAGAACCAATGCGATTGTTTCTTCGACCAAACACGGCATAATATCTATGGACTACGTTTACCGCTAGTATCAAGACTGGATCAGTAGGGGGCGGCACCTCCAACGCTTTGAATGTCACGGTGCTGCTGTACTCAAACTCTGACTGCTGTAAACAATTTTTAAAGTACACGTGAAAACAGAAGCGGTGACAGAGATTAAATACAATTCCGAGAGTAACATACAGCGAGGAACAAAAGTTAGAAAGACCATTAAAACAGAAAAGTTGTGATATGACTATGCTTTTTAAACTTATATGCTTTTTTATTGTAAGTTATCTATGTAATAACTGTACAGGCTCATTGCCCATGTTTACTGCTTAAAAATCGGATCGCTTTGCTTCATATGGAAAACATATTTTGTTACACACATGTTCTTTGGATCACTAATATGGAAGAATGAGTTTTGCACAAAATTGTGGAGACAAAATTTTGCAAGCTTGCTTTCATTGGGGCAAAACAACAACAATTGTATTACTAAAATTGTATTAATAAAAGAATTGTGGTTTCTGATTTTAGGTTCCATTGCAGACAGACAAACTTGAAGATCATCTGAAAGACAAGATCCAATAAGACTTTGATGTATGTAACATTTGAATGATAGTTACATGGGAACTTTTAACCTTATGTAAAAGATCTTTTATGTAATGATTTTTTTTAGATTTTTGATATTTACGGTATGATTTGAGACTATAAACAGACATACTGTATATATAACAAATATAATAAAAATACACATATACAGAAAGTTATATGGGATATAATTGAAGATGTACAGAAAAACTACATTGCACCATTACAGTGTTTCCTGAGAGAGGGTTTAATCTAGTGTCGTCAGACTCCCTTTAAGCAAAAACATCACATGAAAGAAAAATACAGGTTTGTCGGCCTGTAGAGAATGTGCAATGATCTTTAGGACCAACAAATTCAAATCAAATTTTTGAAAGTTTTTTTTTTAATTTTTGAAACTGAAGTGACACTAAATTCCACTTTTGAAATATTTGATATATGCATGATAAAATGTCTTTAATCACACTGGCAAGGAACAGACATTTGCCTTTAGCCCTTTCCTCCTCAAACATCATTTTTGTGTCACAGCCCAACATGACAGAATAAAGTAGCTGTTCTCATGAAGTGCAAGAGGAAAAGGATGCAGAATAATAAGAAACAGGGTTGATTCCCCACACATCTAAATTGAGTGTATGTTGCTTTGTCTATATTCAATGTATCAGTTTGTGATTAAATACTCTGTATGCTTTTGATATGTGAATGCAATTAAATAATTATTTATAGACAGTCATCATGTGCTTTATATGCTTTGTTGTGTAAATCTGGAACATATTTTTCATTTAAATTTTTTGTTGTTCTATGGAAGATATTTGAAGCCCTGCCATTACTGCTATGATTTACAGTAGTAATATTGTTATGAAACTTGTATTTGTCAGATTTACTAGCCATAGATTTATATTTTAGGGTAAAAAACACATTTTCCACTAGGCAAGGTTTCAAATTACCTCACCAATTACTTTAAATAACATTTTAATTTTTAAAATTATACATTTATAAGATTTATAAAAGAAGATTTATTATAAGGGTTATTTTCTTAAATTTTTCATAATAATTTGACAAGTTCAAAACATAAAACACATGTATACAGACATTGAGAGATCACTCAGTGTTACAGTGTTTGTGCGTCATGATGAATGTGATTGTGTACAGTTCCTGTAAAGGAACACTGAAAGAAATGGGTGATTCCCAGAAAACAAACAGCTGTTTAAATGTATCTCTTGCATGCACTGAAAGTTGCCTTGAGTGAAAGTATCCCCCAAATGTCAAACGGATCTCACGAAAACATTGTCATGCCCAGTTCACTTGGGGTCCGCAAAAAAATGGAGTGGCCCTTAGAGAGGCCTTATTGAGAGGAATCCACCTAGAACAGCCCACATGCAGTTGTCTTGGCATATTAAACTGGGACATGATAAGATATTTTAATATCAATAAAACTGCATGACTGACCTTTTAGAAAATGTTATACTTGCATAGCAGCTGCCATGCAACAGTTGGAACCACTTACATGGCATCTATATTCTGTGCTAATGGAGCTGATCAAAAATAAATTAACTGAACTCATAGGCAGCTGTCATCCCAACAGGCATTTTGAAAAGCAAGCAAGAATATGAGAATGCCAACCTAATGGGCACCATTCAGCTAAACAGCTGCTTATATGGGCCATGCACTTACCTTTCTCAACCACTTGATGTCATTTTGGTGTACTGTAATATAGATACACAACAACCCTCAGTTTATATGTTGAAGTCGAACTAGATTTTCTGCAATAGTGACATTAACTGATAATGTTTGATAAACAGCACGTACAGTTTTGAAGGGTTTGTCTTTATTTAAAACAAAAACATTTCCAAGAGGTTAATTGTGACCGTGCAGATATCATAAATATATGGGCTACAATGTAAAGTGTAATTTAAATAATGGCAATTTGCCACAGAACTCCCAAGCCAGAGGCGGACGGATCAGGCGGAAGTAGCGGCGCGTCATTCATAGACGTGCGCGTGCATTCATTCAAACGGCTGACTCCTGGAGCGCGCGCAGGGATAGGGTTGATCTTCTCGAGCCTAAATCTACTTAACATCCGTTTACCGAGCGACTCTGGCCATCAAAGTAGAAGGTAAGAGACTATTAAAAGCGACCCGGTTGTCATTAGCTAGCACCAGCTGACAGTTTAGCGTAAACTAACCTTGCAATCGAAACAAAGAATAAGGCGGATGTGTTGAAGTTGCATAGATGCTTTAACACAGACGGCTAGGCATTTGAAGTGAAACTTCATAACCACAAGAAGTAATTTAACGTCATGTTGTGAACGCAACGAACCACAATATTTAACACGTTAGTATCGTAAGTGCTGGAGTAACTAGTAACCACAGACTAAACTAACTTCACTCCGCTCAGACTTTTATTGTCATGATGTCTGGTCACTTTCGTCTCGTAAGAAGCCTAGCAAAACAAAGATAACATTTTATTGATACTGCTGAGTTGGATCAGTGCCTGCTTGTCGCTGCTTTGTATTAGAGATCACACAATTCATTGACACAACTACAAAATACAGATGCTGATCGGAAACCTAAACCATATCAAAAGGGCACTGCTTTTCTTTTAATGTGTAAGGCAGGCAAACACGTAAACATTGCAAGTGTTTCTGCGCTCAGACACATTGCATAGTCTTAATAATCCATGTCGTCTTTAGTTGACATTTGACATCTTAAGATTTTTTCAAGCTTTTTAAAATATTTTTTCCTGTTGTGCTCATTGAATGTTAGATTAACAACTCCGCTAATCTGATAATAATGTCATTCTAAGGTCATTAAGACGTGCTGTTGGTTATGAAGAAGCTAATTGGCTCATCACATTAGGAGATATAGGGGTCTTAACACGGTGTCTTAATACAATACACAGTGCAAGCTACAAACGTCAACACACACACTATCAGCCATTTCTTTTAATGCAGGCATGATGGTGCAACATTGACGTGCCTTCTCAGCCTGAGTGTAAAGTTAAGCAGAGGATGCTTGAGGAAGATGATGGAGATGTGGTGGGGGCTAATGGAGGAGCAAGGGGGCTTCAGGCAGAGGTGGAGAGGCTGAGCGCAGAGCTGCAGGAGGCTAATGAAGAGAAGCTACAGGCTGCACGGTATGGCCTGGCCGTGCTGGAGGAGAGTGCAGCCCTGCAGAACAAACACAACCAACTGGAGGAAGAGCATGAAGTCCTAAAACTGGAGCTACAGCAGCTTAGAGAGGTTAGTCATGATAGTTTGAATGGTACTAAAAGATATTGAGGAACTGCTGCATTGTTTTTCCATAGTGTTCCTGTCCAAGTAACAATTAGGTATGACATCAAACACACCTTGTAGCTGTTACACAGATAACACCTAATAATTATTATATTTATATATAATTCTATAAATATATAAAAAAATATAATTATTGGTTATATAATAATTATTATATAGTGTCACTGTAAAATATTTTAAGGCATTTGCATTATATTAATAAAAAGCATTAACATTGTTGTGATACTGTTTGTTAAATTTCGATTAGTGCATTATCATGCAGGTTAATTCTGTTTTTTCCTATTTTGCTATGTGTAACCTCTACATATCCATTTGAAATCATCATCAAGAGTGAAGTTAATTTTTAACAACCTCCTGTTGTCCCTGCAGTTCGCTTGAAATATTTTGGCATGTTTCTTCCTGGATAGTTTTGTAAAATTGTCACTGTCTAATACAGGCTTTGCAGGGAGGCAGTTGTTGTGGGGTGGTGGCCAAACATTGGACATAGCAGGTGGTCTGTAAGCACTGGAGCTTCGTAATTTCCTAAAATAATAGTAACCACAACATATTATTACTGTATATAGTATAAAAAAATAATTTGTGCTCCCTCTAAAGTTCTGTAAGAATGGCCAGTTTAACCTTATTTAAATAAATGCTGTTCATACACAGCACTGTGGGGTCTATGGCCAAAGTAGAATACAAATATGCTGTAAGCCTGCTTTACATGAGCCTTTTGGAACCCTGTGTTATCCGATTTATTACCTCAGTCTGTCCCCCATAAATCCCTGATTTTGAGTTTTTCAAATTCCACAATTTAGCAGCCGATTGAGGGCCTTTTAAAGTGTGTATATACATCATTGGTTGGTTGTTAATATGTGACAGATGTTTTATATTGAGTTCAGATATACACCCCAGTGTAGATAAACTTGCACTGGTATGAAGCTTAGGCTCATGTGTTTCTCTCTGTGTGTCTGATTAGTAGAGCATGAAATTGGTAAAGTCAGTGAGTGTGGAAGAGCGAAATGTCTGGAGTGAACAGGTCTAGTTCTGGTGTGTGTGAAACTGCATGTGATGGCAACTGTAGAATTCAGAGGTTTCTCTTAATACATTATTGTGTGGTCTTTACCCGTTCAGTTCAGAATTCTTTTCATTAATAATAATTGAATTGATAATCGGTGTTAAAATTAATGCTGGGGGGCAGACACTATGACATCACCTAATTTCCCTGTCACTTCATATTCTGTACGCATGTAAAATTTCCCCTGTATTGTCACATTTAGTCATCCACACTTCTTCTCAGACTTCCTAATTATAGAGTAGGACACATGCTCACATTACTTAAATTATAATGTTTCAAATATTGCGTGACTGTTATTGCAGGCAACCTGGATAGTCTCATTAATCTAGTAGTGCTAGAGTTGCATATGGGACAGCTGGGTGTGTTTCTTTGTGCAAAAGGGGCCTCTTCATGAGCTGAGGGCAACCTCATTCATTGTGATGCTCTTTGGTTGCCAGGGAAACTGAAATGTCATGGTTAATTTATATAGAGTTTGTTTTGCTAGTACTGTGAGTACTATTGTTTACTAGTTAGGCAAGTAAACAAATTCCTACAAGTAAAAACAGACAATTTCATTTTTTTAACAGCTCAGCCCTACACATTTAAAGAATGTCAGTAATACACATTTGAAGAATCTGATGGACATAATTTCAAACAATTCTGCTTGTTGTGTCTGTCATCCAAATAGTCTTAGTTGCCAATAGTTCATATAGTATCCCAATAATTTAATTGCTTGTTAGGAACTTGCAGTAGGTTTGTTAGTGTATCTTATATATTTAACCCAATTTTGTGTGTGTCTGCAGGCTCTGGCAGACTCTGTAAGCAGTCATAAACGTGCCGCAGCAGATGGGGAAAGTCGAGAAGAGAGTCTTCTACAAGAGTCGGCCAGCAAAGAGGCAGCCATGGCCATTCGCATGGATGAACTGCAGGCGGAGCTTAAACAGGCTCGCAACATGCTGGCCAATACCACAGCTGATAATGACAGACTGGCCGGGCTTTTCAGCCAGCTGAAGAAGGTACATTCACATCCACCAATCAGAAGGCCAGTGTTGTCCAATTATTCCTAACCCCATATACTGTACACAGCAATTTAGTTGCTGGACCTAGTTTTTTTAGTCTATGTTGTAAAGGTTTATATGTTGGCTGAAAGATGCTACAACTTTCTATTTAAAAACAGAACATAACTAAAGTGTTTGAAATGAAGCCTAGTACTGTACCCTCAGCTACATTATAATTAGCTGATCAAAGTAAAAGTGGAAATCTGACTCTATGTCTCCATCAGGCCTGGTCATGTAACACAAAACCAGGTTGCGTTTCAATGTCAGCTTCAAGAGGAAAGGCTTCACTGTGGAACACAAAAAGCTAGTCTGCATCTGTCATTAATGGTTTTTGTCTGTAATGCAAAGCTGCCCAACATAAATTCCACATTTACTCACCCTCATTGTTTTCTCTATCAGACTTTCTTTTGTGGAGCACAACAAAAGAACATTTTTGTGGAAGATGTTTATAGACACTTTTATGGTGCCGATTTGTCCTCCTGTTTGGAGCTTGATAAAATCTATCCCTTTTTACTTTAATTGTATACAAAAAGAGCACTCTGGACAAACTGCTAATTTTTGTACCAAGAATATAGTTATATTGTTTATTGTAATATCACATAAGGAGATGTGTTCTTTGTGCTGGTTTGATTATATCTGTTCAGTGTTTTATGGATGGACTCTTTGTTCTGTTGTAGGATTGTGAGGGTTTGGAAGCAGAGAAGGCCTGTATGAAAGAGAAAATGAAGGAGTACAAAACTCGAGAGCTGCAGCAGCTGCAGGACAACAGTGAGCTGGAGGAGGAGAACATCTCCCTGCAGAAACAAGTCTCAGTGCTGAAGGAGAACCAGGTGTGTGCAGGAGATTCAGAGAATCTGCATTTCAGACATTACAGTAAAAACACATGCTGAAGTTTTCCTCAGATTTAGCTTCTGAACAGATTGTTCTGAAATTATGATCTGAATCTTTAGGTTAAATAGATATTGGTGTTTACAAATCTGTAAATATTAGTAAATATTAAAGGTTACAACATGCATATTCATTTGCCTATTGGAAAGTGTTATAGATAGGGATGTTAGCTGCTGTGGATGAACTTGACCTAAATTTAACATGTATTGTCAATATCATGTTTGATGAACACAGGTGTCTTATTTTGAACTGTCACATGTCCATGTATGTGTGTTTTTACAGCCTCTATCAGAGCAGTACAAACACTACTGTTGTATTGCCTGGGTTTCAGCTGATATTTGACAAAGACTTTCTTATGAGCACTGCACAAGAGAAAGGTTTTATTCACTACCCACATGAATATTCACAGTCACAGAGGCTAGAACGCCTTGTTTATTGGATTAAAAACCGGTTTGCTCAGGACAAATTCTTACAGTAAATACGCACAAGCAGAGCTGTCCCTAACACTTTGCCTGATTTAGCCCATAGATATTAATGAGTCACATCTAAAAACCTGAGGCAATTTCAACAAATCCTCAAATTCAACAATGGCTATGATGTCATGAAGTGGGTGCCTGCCTAGATGCTTGTTTCTTAAAATAAAGAATAGTTGAAATAGTTAATAATAGGTGTAGCTTGTGTTTGTAATGCAGGCTTTTTGTGTTGTGTTGGTGTTTTCTGGGGATGTAGCAGTGGATGTCAGATGCTGGAAAATGGGTTTTTGTTTGGGTTACTGTTACATTACTTTTGGAATTTGTTATGCACAGGCAGCAAATGAGATAAGATCAGTATTTCAGTCTAAGTAGTTCAGTCTGAGCAAGTATATGCAGGATTCCCAGTGAAACATGAAATTATCGTGGAATCCCCAAACAAGTGTTATATTTCTGCTGAAAGTGGGTCAGAACTTTAAGCCTGATTTGCATATACTGACAATTTAACAAGGCCTGTAAAAAAATGCAGGGCCTCTTAAACTGTGGAGTAAAAAAATACAGTGAAGATTGTTCAATATTACAGTTTTTCTCAAGTGTTTTAAGTTGCAGCAGTTGTTTTCTATCTGGGATAATGTTGACTCAGGGTAGCATTAGCTAAAATGTCAGAAAATAAAACAGAAACAAAATCACTTGCAATAGAATGCAGTGCTTTCATGATCGTGTGCAGTGTTCCAGAAAACATGAAATTATCACAGAATCCCCAAACAAGTGTTATGTTTCTGCTGAAAGTGGGTCAGAACTTTAAGCCTGATTGATAAGATTGTTAAGCCTGACTGTAAGCCTGGTTTATTGTGCAAACTTGAAATCCTAATTGTAAACTAACTACTTAACTCTCAGTGAAATCCAGCTCTATTTATACATGTGTTAAATGTATATTTCGTTCAGTGAATGAGTTTGGATTATTTTTATGTTGCATTAGCACTGTAGGGGCACAGTGGGAGCAGACTAGAGGAGGTTCAGACTGGAGCCAGTGTATAGAAATCTATTTTTAACTGTGATCATTTTTTTCCCTCATTATCAAGAAGTTTTAGGTCTGATAATCAATTTTGAGCTTGATGTTCAGTCACATTATACATATGACATAAAACATTTACTCTTGTCCACAGGTGGAATTTGAATCGCTGAAGCTGGAGTTGACACACAAAGATGAGGAGATGGAACTGATGAGGGTACAGCTGGAAGAGGCCGGACGTCTGCAGGAAATCGCCGAACGCCAACTGGACGAGGCCCTTGAGGCCCTGAAGGAGGAGAGAGAGCAGAAGAACAGCCTGAGACGTGAGCTAACAGCACTAAACCTCAACCCCTTTGACTCTATCGGCCACTTGGAGATACAGCTGGACGACAGCCACGACGGGGGGAAGGAAAAGGAAGAAGGTGATAAGGAGGAGATGGACAGTGGGTACAATAATTTCAAAGGGATGGAGAAACGCAGATGTTCCACACCCAGGCACAGCGACATGTACTTCAGACCTCAGGCTCCTGGGCTTGTGTCGGACCTGCTGAGTGAGCTGCACCTGTCGGACAACCAGAAACTCAAGCAGCAACTGCTGCAGGTGGGAGAACCTGTTTACATCCTACATCAACTGTTCACTTTAATACTTTTGTTTCAGTTTCATTACTTAATAGGAAAGATATTTTGTCTTTCAATCTGTCTTGATTTGCATATACTGACATGTAAATTTAACAAGGCCTGTAAAAATGTAGGGCTTAAACTGTGGAGTAAAAATACAGTGAAGGTTGTTCAATATTACAGTTTTTCTCAAATGTTTTAAGTTGCAGCAGTTGTTTTCTATCTGAAATAATGTTGACTCAGGGTAGCATTAGCTAAAATGTCAGAAAATAAAAGGGAAACTAAAACACTTGCAATAGAATGGAGTGCTTTCATGATCATGTGCTTATTTGTAGACATCTCAACAATGCACATGTGATTTATTTTAGATTTAGTCAATCTAAATAAAGGTTTGGTACAATCCTCAGGTGGAGAGAGAGAAAGCCACACTGACCAGCACAGTGCAGGATCTCCAGCAGCAGTTAGTTGAATCTAAAGATGTTCTCAGTGAACAACAGGTAAAGATGGATCAGCTGACCCAATGTCTGGAGACTCTTCAGAGCACCATCTCAACAAGCCCGGCTCCCAGGAACCCTCAGAACCAAGAGGCAGAAAACGGCATCAGCTACTACGAAGTGGATGCCAAAAGCACGCAAGTACTAGTGTGCCGCATACAAGAGGCAAACGAGGAGCTTGCGTGTCTACAGCAGGAGCTAAAGGAGGCTGGTGAGCGCCATAAAGTCCTGGAGGAGCGTTGCAAAAAGGAGAAGGAACGCTGGAGGGGTGAGGCGCAGGAACTCGCAGATAAAATCCGACAGTGTATCATTTCCAGCCGTCAGGACCAGGAGCGAATAGGACAGTTAGAGCGGGAAATTGGGACCACAAAGCAGGTCGCCACTGACTCTGAGGGTCACCTCAGCGCTGCACAAGAGGAGCTTCTAGCTTTCTCTGAGGAGCTGGCCAACCTTTACCATCATGTGTGTGTCTGTAACAACCTAACACCCAGTCGAGTGATGCTGGATTACTATCGGGAAGGAGCGCAATCAGGAAGAACGAACAACCACTCGCAGTCACAACTCCATCACGAATCCCTCTGGAGGCACAGAAGATCGGAAGAGATGTTCATAAGAGGAACCTACACTGGAGAGATGGACATTGGAAGCAGAGGCAGTGGAGACACATCCTCTACTTGTGGAAGTTGTCCAGGGTCTCCTACACTAGACTTTAGGGACCCCACCAATGTGCGCAATCTGGTGGCAATTATACGTTGCCAGATTAAACATTTACAGGTATGTGTAACTCACTATAGTAAAACAATTACAATTATCCAAAATGTGTATATACAACAAGTTAAATTTGAATGTGTCCTAAAACTGTATAGATCACAGTATCTTGTGAATCCCTATTGGCAATTCTGTATGAAAGTGATGACAGCACTTGTTGTTTTCTTAATGTGTATACATTGAATGTAAAGTATGCGTTTTAAAGCAGTATACCCTATTCATACCAGTCAATTATTGTTTAAGTTCAATAACTGTACTGTGATACAAGGGTTGTGTGGTATTCTTAAACACTAAATTTGCAGCCCTGAAATTATTAGTCACTTCTTAAATGGAGTTGTTCTGTGATGGGTAAAGGAAAAATATGAATACATTTGAGGTCACTTATAATCCCTTTTCCAGGCTGCTTTAGGATTCCTGCCTGAATCTTCTTGACAGTCAGTAACTAAAACACTAGTAAATATATGTATGTAATATGTATGTAAATCTGTGCTTCTTTTAAACTTTCCAGGTGGCGGTAGACCTGTGCAGGCAGCGGAACCCTTTGTCCTCCCCACCAGCAGGAGGCAGCACTGAGTCAGATCGAGACAAAGAGGCACTGATTGAGGAAATGTTAAAACTCAAGTCTCTCCTGAGCACCAAGAGAGAGCAGATAGCCACACTCAGAACTGTCCTAAAAGCCAACAAGCAGGTATATTACATACCCAATCATATAGACAGGGTTCCCACAATCACAGGGAAATGTCAGAGTATTAAAATTATGGTTTCTGTTGACACACACACACACACACATATGCACTAAAAACTTATATAAACACTAAAAAACTGACCATTAACAGCTCCAGATTCTGAGCCTTCAGTTTTTAGAAGTTCTTGTGCCAGTAAAGAATGAAACATCTGCTTCTCAATGAAACATCTGTGGTCACTCAGAATTTCTTCCTCTTAGCCATCATGGTTTATTTCAGGGTTATTACCAGTCACAACATCAGACATGTAATAATTATGGAACCCTTGAAAAACCCTGATTTTGCTTGAAATTGATTAGATGTGGAGTCTTTCAGAAAGGGCAATCCATAAAATGTTATAGTTTAAGCACAGAAACAACTTCCCGCTTTTATTTGTTTTGACTGAAGCCACTTTTGTAACTGTGTAATGCTTTTATCACCATTGCACATTTGTTGTTATTATGTAATGTCTTTCAATTCTCCTCATGCGGGGTGAATTTTTGCAAATATTCAAATATGATTATTTCGATTAATTAGCATACTATATGCCTGTCAGTCATTTTTATATCTTTACATTTCATTATTAACATTTCATTAATGTTAATTTCCCTAAGACTGTGATATTAATGTTTCTCTATAAGACTGCAGAACTAGCCTTGACCAACGTAAAGGGCAAGTATGAGACTGAGAAGAGCATGGTGTCAGAGACCATGCTGAAGCTGAGAAACGAACTGAAGGCATTGAAGGAAGATGCCGCCACCTTCTCATCTCTCAGGGTCATGTTCGCCAGCAGGTATGGTGAGATGTTTCTCACAGCTCCTGCAGCACTATGTTCATGCTGAAGCTGGTGTTGTTTCTTTAAGCCTCTTCAGTTCAGAAACAAAACTAATGGTATTCTTTGTATTTGTAATGTTTCAATTGCAACAGAGAGGCAGACCCATTCTGTGGTAAAAGATTGCAGGTGGTTGTAGAAAGTTGGAGACTGAGGTCATTGAGATATAGCGCCAAAGAGATTAGACACCCCTGACCCTCATGGTGTCCTTTTAAAAGATTAGCCAATCAGAATGTAATCTGAAGTCCTGGTCTCCCATGAGGTTTCTCACATGCTGATTAACATGCAGTCGTAAACACTCTTCAGTCCAGTGTTCAGATGAGGTCATAGTTCAAGCGTCAAGCGAGTGAGTAGTGGAGATGAGGACAGCGTTACACGTTAAGTCAATTGTGAGAAACATAAGACTACTTAATCATACTAACTGTTGCCTTATTGCTCCTAACATTTATATTAACTCATAAATTGTACACCTTGTGTACAATGCTCACCTATCAATGCCAAACCTATAAATAAATGCAGTTTTAAAGTAATATTCTAGAGAGAATATTTAAGTATTTAAATATGTGAATATTTAAGTTTAAAAAACAGATAAACAGCTCTAAAGTCTTAACATAGTCTTTTAAAAGTTTTATCAAAAAGCCTGCTATAGTATAATTAGTATAAATATATTTATAAACAGTTATATGGTTTTGATGTACATTTGTCTGTTGGTTAATATTAACTTGATGCTAATTTGATGTATACAGGAGTCTAATACCAGCCTCTGTATAGAATCAGTCAATCACAAAGCTTCTCTCTGTCGGCTTCTATTTCTTATCAGATGATCAGAGTGAAAAATTCATGGCAGAAACGACAGACTCTGCAGATTTAATCTCACCATGACAAAGAGTTACATGCAGGTTCCCAACAAATCTTCAAACCAAAATCTGAGCTAAAAGTGAATAAAAGTCATGTTTTCCTTAGTAAACACAAAAGATTATCAGGGTCACTATCACTGGCTTGATTAACTGGTGCACATAAATGTTAAGTGAGGTTTTTAGTTGTTGGATGCCAAAGACTCCATTGTGTGTGTATGTGGCGCCCTCATGAGGACAGACATTTTTTTTCCATCTCCCCTTATTTCTCTCTCCTCATTCACAGATGCGATCAGTATGTGACCCAGTTAGACGAGATGCAGAGACAGCTTGCCGCTGCTGAGGATGAGAAGAAGACGCTTAACTCTCTCCTGCGCATGGCCATCCAGCAGAAACTTGCACTGACCCAGCGCTTGGAGGATCTGGAGGCTCCTGTTTCTCCTCTTAGCAACGGCGGCAGTCCTCGCCACTCCCGAACCAAACACCTGACCAAATCAGGCCGAGCCCCCCGGAGCCCACTGAGAAACAGTCCGCGCTCCAGCCCAGTGCTAGCGCCTGCTAGCCAACAGAACATGGGTGGCCATATGAGGGCGCTGTCACGCAGCCTTCACTGCAGCCCCGTAAGAGCTCCATTCTCCTCTTCTTCCTCATCTTCCTTTTTCTGTCTCACACAAATCACAGTCCTCTGCATCAACCCAAAGATTAGTATCTGTTGGCGTTACACGCGGCACAACCTTCGTTCGCAGTTACGGGTCAAGTTCGTTTCATTCACTGAATGACTCTACTGGTGGGTTGGGGTCTGACGTGATTCAGTCACAAAAACCTGAGATTCACGAGTCGCAGACAAATAGCCACAAAGTGTCAGTGCTGTTACGCAGTAACACATTTATTAAAGCGCGGTGTTCTTCTGTACCTGTGACCAAACATGGTTCTTTTTGTTCCAGTGCAGATGAAGGCTAATTTTTTTGGTAACGGCGTAAAATTACCTTACTTAAACCTTTAAAAAAGCCCAATGCTGAACATGCGTCACTTAAAAAGCAGTCTAACATCTCCAAATCACTGACTACTGAGGGTTCAAATGTGGAATCTTTTGGAATTGATTCTAAGTTTCATCCCAGTGTCTGACTAGTTGATAGCAGTGTTGCTCCAAAACCAACAAAAACGTTTATCCATGATAGGGAAATCACGTTTTAAAATCATAAGCTTTCCACAGTACTACTACTTAAATGCTGTTTATTTGTTCTTTCTGCCTGCCGTTGTGTTTGGCATATGCATGAACACTTTTAACAGGTTGTCTCACTCTGTCTTTGCATGTCTTTGCAGAGATGAAAACCTCTTTTCCTGCTCCTTCTGTGCTACAGTACATATGTGGACCATGTTCATGCCCAGCTCATGAACGCTTTAACCCTGCAGAGCTGCCCCTCCTCCTCATCACAGACCACACCTCATTGGGCCCCTCACTCTCTTGTCTGTCTCCTGTTTGTTGTTTTTGCTGTTTGAATCAAGTCATTGAAAACCGAACATTGTCTCATAATGACATATTCTAACTTAATAACTTAATTATTTATGGACGTTGTAACACAACAAAACCCTCTTGAAGATCAGTGTTGTTTTAAATCTGTCTGTGACTGACATTTGTTGAGTTGTGCCAGTTTTTCAGCTATCGTGACCTTCCTCAGGAATACATGTAGTCTGTTAACAGTTACATGCTTGTATCAGCCACTATTAACTGTCATTCAAAAAGCTGTTTCTCTGCTCATGTAGTGTTGTGTGATGGGAAATGTTTTTGTTGAGTGATACAACAGTAGCTGCCCTGACTTTTAAAGATACAGTAAAGCAGTTAGCAAAACAGAACAGTCAACTATGCAGAAATACAACAAATTTGCTGCTAAGTAGCTCTTGCAAAAAAATCTAATTACCAAACTGCCTGTTTTGCTGCCTATAGAACAGGGTTAACAGACCAACACTGTTAGTTTAACGTTATTTTTATTACGTAGGAGAGGTAAATTATTATCACTATGACATTATGTTCATGGTACAAGGAGCCATATTGGGGAAAAAATAGAATAGGACTGAAATAGTGCCTTATTTGGAGTGTTGAGTGAATCTTTCTTAGATGCCTGGTTTAATATTTTATTAAAAAAGGGTTTAGATTATTTTAAAGTTAATAATAATAATGGCCGTTGTGTGTGCATGTATTGATTGTTACTGTACATTCCTTTGCAATATGCTTGTTTTGTTGAAAGCAATGTCTTTACAAGGTTAGTATTACACTGTTCTTGGAAGTACTCTGTGTGTGTTTAAGACATCATGTGCTGACTTGCCCCCTACACTTATCTTAAATTCATCAAGATATTCTGGTTTTCAAGAATTCTTCATGTTGTCTTTCTTAACTTAATTTCCTTTTTTATTGTTCACTTCAAAATTATCTTAACATAACATCAAAATCTGAAAAAGTGGCTAGTGTGGACTTATCTTAAATTTATGAAGATATTTCTGTATTTCCAAAATGCTTGTTGTTGTCTTTTTTTTACTTAATTTTCTGTTTGTTGTTGATTTTAAGTTGTTTAACATGAAAATCGTATCTGTAAAATGTATTATAAAGTCTTTCAAACAGTTTTGTTGGCTGTGTATGGGGTGTGCACTTACATTGGGGAAGTTAACATGTCAAGCACGGCCTTGCAGTGTAACATGATATACTGTAGATTTTGCTTGTAATATTGTTTAATAATCCATGCATTAAGCAATGAAAAAGGACATAAAATTCATTTTAAAAAAAACTTCATAAATGCAGGACTGTTTACCTAAATTGCTTTGTGATTAAATACACAAATGTTCATGTTATTTGCATAAAGCACAAAGTCATAAAAGTCACACTGGAAAAAGTTGTAGATCTCTCAAATTATTCTCTCAAATCCCACAAATTATTGTGAGACAAAACGGTGTATGAAAAAGTGCATGTTGAAATAAGTAGGATATTGTCTCTTAAAAAGACGTTGTTTGGTGGTCCAAAATGATGATAATAATAATCTATCATGGAGTCTTTTAACCCCACATGCTTTTCAACTCAAAGTGTTTCACCCTCAAGCGCTCTTTAGAATCATATTTCTGCAGAGCATTTGTGTTCTAGTTTTAGGTCTGCCTGTCTTTACCTGAAGGGCTGAATTTATTTCAGCTGGTCCTGCAGTAAAAAGATCCTTAGCTCAGTGTGACGGTTCTCCTGTTACACGTCTGACAGAACCAGATCATGTCATTGTGTTTCTGTGCTGAGCTTTAGGAAAACTGAGCCACTTCCTGAGTTCATCTAATGAATCAACTCATCTAAAATAAAGGCTGCCACTATAATTTATAAATATAAATTAAGTGTGAAATGTCATTTTGAAACACTTTGACACTTGACATTTTATACATTTATCTTGGTGTTCATGTTACTTATTAAGCCGTGTTTGCACAGCAACCAGTAATTTATTAAGCAGTTTATAAATTGATACAACCATTAAATGTATATAAATATTTTATGTTTCCCAGTTACAAGCAACACTGACAGAATAAATTTTATCTTGATTTCTGTAATTTAATTGTCTGAAATATATAACTGACTTCCTCACCTGATGGGACGGAGATCTAAGGTGCTGTAGTTTGGAAATCACCTCTACAGTCATCTAGTGCTGTTTATGCATGAATTCCTCTCTGTTCTAAAACTTACCAGACGTTTCCTTTATATAATATTGCATGAAAGTAATATTGAATAGGATCTTTAGCACTGAAAGTTAAAATGAAAGGTAACTAAATCAATATAAGTGTGACCGTGCCGGTGTTCATTATGGCTCAAACTGATTATCTGGTCTCATTTGTCTTAAAAACTCAATTATTTAAACATACATTTTTAAATAAAATCTCTGCAGTGTTTTATTTGTGTGTTTATAATAGCAATACACTTTTTGACGAAAAAAAATTGACGAAAGAAATTGTTGAGCTTGTAAAGTTACTGTCACCTGACTTGTCCCCTAACGATGAAAAAGTGAAGTGCGCCTCGGATTGACCAACAACAATCAAGTGGCACCTGACTCAGGTGTCCGCTGTGGTGCGTAAATGCAACAGCTCATACTCACTGCTGCTCAGAGGAGACCTCGCTCATGGAGCAGACACACTTCGGGTGAGTTTACAACCAGACTTTATTTTATTACAGATATTTCTCTGTTCTAAGCTGAAACAAATTAAATTTCATTAATTAACATTATACCTATAGCTACAATGATGTTCATCATTAATACCTCCAACAGGTTTAGAATGGAATCAGTATTTTTTCATGCGTTGTGTCATTTTTGCTTGGATGCCTTTGTGAGTTTGTGAAATAAGTGATTCACAAAGGCACCGAAATATCTTTATTTATTTATTAAACATCAGCATATTGTTCTGCACCCCTTCCTTTAGAGATTTAACACTTTAAAGCTGTTAAGTTAATTTTTGTTATCCTAATTCTCGCATGCATAACTCAATACATTCCTGTGTGCATCAACAATCTGTTGATGTGATTTTACTTGAAATGACAAATAAATCATTTGTGCAGGGCAGACATCTGACCAGCAGATAAATTATAGATTCCCACTTAGGTGAAACTTAATCCCTCCCTTCTTGTTACTCTCTTTGCTTTCGTTGACGACCCCAATTCACAATTTCCCAGCATGCAGCAGAATCTTTGGCTGAGGGCCGTTCCTGATACCTGTGTGTGCAATGAGATCAGCCACTGCACAAGCACTCGTGACACGACCATCTGAACAAGACCTCAAAAATGCCCTGTCCAATCACATCTCCAAATCCACCAGACCAGCAAAGCTCAGAACAAAACAATCAACAGACACATTTAATAGCAGTTCTGTGTGTCATCATGGCCATAATCGAGGTTTGTTGTCCTGATATTTTTCACAGACTTCACCAGTAAAATGCATGTTAGGAGAAAC
>JBAJNP010000279.1:0-110267 GCA_036877545.1 Yasuhikotakia modesta
TGGCAGCCCGCCACGGTCATGTTCTTGCACAAAAACTCAAACGCTTCACAATTTAACGTCGCAAGGGCCTTAAGATGAGAATGACACCAACACAAAGTTGATCGGACAAAAACTCTAGAAGGAGTTCGTTAAAGTACGACACATGGAATTTGTCAAAAATAATAAAAATCCAGATTTAATTAAAAATAAATAATCGCCTGTTCGCTCCAAGAGGCTTTTTTTAATGAATTAAAGTTTTTTATAGACCTACCAAAAGTGGTACATGTACGTTAACCGTAGTGCCCTGGGCAAGTTTAGGTGGCGCTATGGAGCTATTTTGCCCCGCCTAACTTCAAAACCTCTAATAGACGCCGAGTTCCGGTGGGGCTGGTGCGTGTGCAAAATCTGGTGCGTTTTCGTGCATGTTAATACCCTCAAAAGTGCGATCAAAGTGGGAGAATAATAATAATAACATAATGTTTTTACTCCACATCAAAAACTTCATAATGACAAATAACTTGCTTTTTCTGCTTGTTATTTTTTCAGTTATGCATGATGACCTTTATACACTTACTCAGCTTACAGTGTTGAGATACAGCTGAATGCTCATGAAAACAGATCCTGCTTCCTGCTTCTAATACATCCTGCTGCTTCCTCCCCAAGGCTTTACGATTATGGAAATGGCATATAATGTGAATTAACCTTGTTTCCAACTGTACCAGAACAATTAGCCAGCGATTAAGCAAGACAACCTTTTGACCCCTCCATGTGCTCCGGTTTAACAATCCTAGTACTCAAAATGAACCGGTGCACTTAAAGAGACAGAGACGCATCCTAACCAGGATTTATGTGTGTGTGTGTGATGTTCTCTCCTCCAGGGCCCAGGATTTGTTCCGACAGGCTATGCGTTCTCCACTCATCCTGTTCCACGTGATCCCAGCGGTGAAGAAAGCTCAATACGAGCATCTGTCTCTGAATGAGCTGGGCCTGCAGGCAGGTTCTGTACTGGGAGACAGAAGCAGTCTGGTGGGGGGAGGTTTGGAATACAGTCCACGAAGAATGTCCAAAGCAGAATCCAACCAGGGTTATCCCACGTTACCGCACTTAGCAGTTAGGACCCCTCCAAGGCCCTTCCAACCCAGCAGACCTTCCAGTGCCGCCTCCTCTGTGGGTTTCTCCAAAAAGATCGGCCGCAAGTTCAACGTGCAGCTGAGGAAAGGTATGGATGTGTTGGCTTAGTTAATTAAGACTATAGTTAATTTTCCTCATTATTTTAAAAGTATATCACCACGTCAAATGAGGTGGTATTTGGTCACATGACCCTGACTTAGTAGGCCCAAAAATGACCTGCTATAGAGTCCACAGAGTGAATTTCAAGGTCTCAATACCTTATTTATTGAATCGCTTTTGTAATAAGAAACACCATATGATAGGCTCTGATTTATTTATTTGCTTGTTTTTCCTCAGAAGTTTCCTCCATTTTCTGCTGTTATAATAGCTAATGCTATCTGATAGAATTCTGCATATCTTTCCCACTGTAGCGACCAGCATTCTGTAACTAATGCAGTTAGTACTTCAAAGGACTCTATCTGCCATTGTTAGGAAGTGTGGATACAGCTCTTCTACTCAGACTCACATACAGGTCCAAATCTCATTTGTTCTGCATCTCAGCATTTCACACCACAGGAGAACCAGAAATGTCTATCAGAGATTCGACAAACACACCCAAACACAACCACATCTATGTATAAATCGAAACACACACACATTGGGCTGTGAAATATCTGTTAGTGCTTGTGCAGCAGTGTCTCTGAACTCTGCTAGTGGTGCCATTCAAAAAATAAAATTGTGTGGATGCAAACCACAAAACTTTCTGTTTCTCTTATCTTGTTCACCCCCCTCCCCTTTATCACTGTATCCCCATTTTTACAATGTTGTAATCACACACTCCGGCTTGTTTAAATGAAAGAGCGAAAACAATTTTCTTTGTTTGTTGCCTTGTTGTTTTCTCATCTGTAAGCTTGCTGTAGGGGGAGATGGGGGGCAGTAAAGAAACAATTAAATCCTGACAACAAATGGTCCAGGCTTTGCCACGGTGTGAAATATTGAGTAGGTTGGGGAGGGCAGGCGTACGCCACGGTAGTCTTTAATTGAAAAGACAACCGCAGGTGAAAAACGAAGATTCGAGCTTGAGCTTCGAGTCCGACATGCAGGCTGTCACATGCTGTAGTCCATGTTGATTTTAGCGTAATGTGTTTTTGTAGCCTGTAATGTTTATAGATGATTGTCCTACCACTATGTTGTAATCCCCTAGTTCTCGGTTGTTTAATACTGTACTTTGCAGTAAAAGTACATACGTTTCCAGTAAACGGAAATAATTTGTTTGGTATGTTGTAAAGCAGAACAACAGTTTTAAGACATACTGACTGGTGTATGTATCAACCTATTTTTTGTCTGTAATATGTATTGCATTTGTTGTTCGATTGTTTGGTTAACTAGCGTGTAAATTAAATAGTAGTAAATTTATGGTTTGTATCCCTCAGAGAACTGGCTAAAACCAGCAAATAAAATAGACATGTTATTGTTGTAATTATTATAACTAGTTAGCTGGTCAATGACATGACGAGTTGATCATGTGACGTCAACATGGCGGTGCCCATGAGGGGGCGACCTGCTCCAGGGAGAATATACAGCTTTTTTCTTAAAGCTTATAAAACATAATTTTAACAATTTTTTTGGTTATTAAAATGTTAAATGTTATTTATTAATTTATTTGGAAAAAATAGGCTCATCACTTTCTGAAGAGTCATGGTCACAACAAATAATGTATCATGAAGCATCATGATTATGCAATGTTATTTTTAGTGTACAGAGACAGTGTATCTGGGACAATAAATGTAATCTTGCACACTATTTAGGTTGGAGGGTTTTAGGGCAGACCTGCAACTGATGATGCAGGTCTCTGATCTCTGGAGACACTTGCTGCCTAGAAGCGGACACCACTCTTCACTATCAGTCCGTCTTCATCGCCTCCTCCTGTGATTGAGAGAGAAAGAAAGAGAGAAACAGGAAATGAACAAATACAGGGCGAAGTGCCCGCTGGCTGCTCTGGCCCTGATGTAGCAGATGTTGAATGCTGTAGTGCTGGCACGGTTGTTTGTCTGAGCTGCAGGGAATTTAGAGAGAAAGTTGAGGAAGGGGATGTGTTCTCGGCTAAATGCAGCACACAGTGGGAGCTTTCAACTTTTCATACCTCATGCTCTGACAAACTGCAAAGGCTTGCTCTCTGCCTGGGACATCAGTAAAGCTAATGTGTCTACAGAAGATCTCTCGTTTTGTCCTGGTTCTAGCCAGGGATGAATTGTTAACCCTCGGTGCGCAGGGTTATGTTTCATACAGCCTGTTCAGTCTGCTAAATTGCCCCTGCTGCAGTGGTTTCTAGTGCCAGCTGAGGGGATTATTTGATCATGGCACTTTATTATCAACAATGTTTCTAGATTTGTGAAACAAATGATGTTTTATTGACAAATTTAAGCTTTGTTTAGTGGTATTAGTAATCATTAGAGTTGTTACACTGGGCTGTGATTGTCAAGTTATGCAAAAGGTATGTGCACTTAAGAAAACGTACATACAAATAAAATAACGATGAGTTATTTATGCCTAATCATTATCCAGATGGCTTTACTAATCAAAGTTTAAATGTTAATGTGGGATTTTAGCTATAAGAGTATGTTTTGGCCAATAGGTGGTGGTCTGAAAGGTTCAACCCTGTTACTGTTATTTATGACAGTTAATTGATTGGTATAAATAAGAATCACATTTCAATAACTTTGAGTCGAGAAATAAATTAAAGCTGCCAACTTTATTTATTTGTGTGTTATGTCTGAATATGTTTTTGAAGGTCCACAATGTATTACTAAAACATACAAAATAACTTTTAATGTTTTTTAATGGTTTTAAAAGTAAATTAAATCAAGAAATTCAAAAGAACAAGAAAATATACTTTGTGTTTGCTGAAAACAATTCTTAGTGAGCAATTTGGTGTTTGGTGTAACTAGGAGAATTCACTGTATTTACTATAAAACAAGACAAAGAAAAGTTTTTCTTTTAGTTGGATGTACAGTAACAGCCTCTTTCTCATTGGAGCGTCATTTTTCCATTTTCCCCCCAGTTCTTCCATTAGTCCATTTATCTTTTTTGTTATGAAAATCTTAAAATAGTATTTTGAGAGGCCATCCTCTCTCATTACTCCTCTCTCCCCTCTTTCTCTCCCCAACCTCTGATAAATGAATGGATTGCCCGGAACATTTTCTTCATTTTCTGCTCAAGCTATAATTTTCTCATTGGCCTTATGATTTTTTTCTTTTAAGATTCAAGAGTTTGGCACAGTCAGAGAGACTTTATTATCTTCCTCTCATCTAAAAGGCTTAAATGGAAACCTAGCCACATCCATGATTAATTAGTGTGAGGCTATTAGTGTTCCATCTCTGTAATTACTTGATTGTAAGCAATTAACAACTGAATGTTCAAATGACCGAAAGTTTGATTCTAGTAATTATCCTATAGGAGGCATCAGGTGGCGTTCTGATAGCCTCACAGTCTTGTTATTGACTCTGGCTGCAGTTCTGCTGGCTGTGGTTGTACGTCTTGGAACATTTATCCCAGCACCATAATAAATATAAGCCATTTAAACCTGTCAGTCAGGCATGTTTTTATTTTAGCAGATGGAGTTAAATGTTAATACATGGATTATTGTGAGTGGTATTTCTAGAATAACTTCTTTGTAATTCAGTTGCCTAATTTTGGTCCTATTGCAAAGAGGAAGTGAGAATTTGCATTTTATTTTTTATGACTTATTTGTAAAAATTTTATTATTCTATATATATTAAAGGTTTTATTGTATTTATTATATATATTTTTATTTATTACAAAATCAAAATAAAATATTTTCATTATTACAAAATTATTCCGTATATTATTTATGAATCATAATAATCACAATAAACATTTTATCCACTATGTAGTAAAGTTCCATTTGGCTAAATTGTATGCTTTTTACTGTTACCAAACAGCTTGGCAGCCACATTTACTTACAGTTCATTCAAATAATACATTTACAAGCTTGTGTTTTCTGAAATTTCCTGAAACCTTGGCTAAACTAAATCCATTCTTTAACAGTTGAGCTACAGGAAAATACAAGCATTCCTATATGGACTGTTTTACAATGGCTTAAAATGTGGCTTATCCAATCAGAGTTAAGATTCTAAAAGTATTATTAGAATATTCAAGAACAGAACAGAATGGGAGCGTTTTTTTTTTTTGAGTACTTCTTATACCTCATAACCCCGGCCTTAATGGTTAAAGCAGTGAGCAGTCCTGATAGCTACAGCTGCATCTTCCAATCAAATCTCATCTTTTGGCTTATCTGTCTTTGTACTCACTCATTCTCTTTTACCATCACAGGCCTGGTTGGATGATAAGGTCAACCTTACTGATCCCTTTCTGTTTTGTCCATTATTTTTCTCTCCGCTCCTCGTACATCTGCCTATTCGTATTCATTTGCCTCTCCCAAAAAGGTCATTTTGCGGACAGGGAGCAAATTGCTGTGCGTACTGTGTGTCTGAGCCCCTAACTACATTTCGCAGGATTTAGTAACGTCTGTGGCAAGCTGTAAAGCTCAATTAGTCTGATTCATGTGCACATCAAGACCTTTCAAAGCCAGAGTTTAGACCTCCTGTCAATAAGGCAAGACATGTTGGGTCCGCCTGCAGTGGTGAAGACCTGGCAACCCAAACACGTAATGTCACTGTCCTGCTACATTTATAAAGCATGTGCTGCTGAAACGAACCGGTCTAAATTTGAAATAGTGGAGCGGTTTTGCCATGCACACAGATGGGCCTCGAACGTTTAATTAGGGTTGCCTGTATTGCCATATGCTTGGGTTTTGCCTGTGTAATTTATATTTGTGCATTTCTTTCCTCTGTCCGTTAACAGATGTAAAAATATCACATCTAACGCCGCAAATTAGTTATTAGATGCAGTAGGTTTAGACTGGATTGTAATTTTACTGTGGGCGATATGCGGTCCATGTGACCGTGGTTTATATAGAAAGAAATATAAGGAAATATATTGCGGTTGTGTTTTGTGCCATTACTTAGTATGCATGATTTATTTAGTGATCCTTTGTTAACAATATACTGCTGTCGCATGCAGCAGTTCAATCTTAGTGAATCCCCCCCACCCCCCGACTGTCAACATTGAAATAGCATGTCTGGTCTAGGAACTGTTTGGTCCATTCATGCATGCATTGTTTATTTATCTGTATAGGACCGGAGGGACTGGGTTTTAGTATCACCTCTAGAGACGTCCCAATTGGCAGTTCCGCCCCCATATATGTGAAAAATATTCTTCCCCGTGGAGCCGCCATCCAGGACGGACGTCTGAAAGCTGGAGACCGGCTGCTAGAGGTGAGAAAAAGTGGAAGCTGTTGCTTGTGACATGACATTACAAGGCCTTAACATGTCACAGCTTCCTTGCACAATGGAACTTCCTGTGGAGACATTTCATCATCAAATAAAGCTTTTCCTGGGATTTTTTAAATACCACAAACAATTTGATTTTCTTGTGTCCTACAGTATCAACACCTCCTTGTTTTTGACAGGATATCCGCCCTTAGTTCATTCTGCTTAGTGTATTGGAGGCAAAGTGCCCATTGTTTGACTCTGCTGTGAGAAGCACTTGTCGTTTCAGCTTCTGAGAGTAAATAACTATAATACAAGAGAGAGCGGATGAAAGAAAATAAGAACTATAGCTGATGGCTGATTTACAGTGACAGCCAATCAACAATGGCCGTCTCATTTTGAAATGGAACAGGACACCTGCAAGCTTTCATGCCAGATGCTGCCGTGGAGCCAGAACGTCCTCCATTTAGTTTAACAAACCCTGATTCATCATTTTAATGGAGTCGAGGCCTTTCAGAGTGCCCCCGTTTCACCCCCAGCCTTTATGTTGCCATAGATATATAACAGGACGGTACTTCCTGTTGTCATGGTCACAATAATTTGAGCGCAATGAATAGTAAGGTATAATTGTATACAAAATGTAACATGACAAAAATATACATTTTATTTAGCTTTTAGTCCAGGTTTATGATTGTTAATTTAGTGCAGGTGGTGTGCAGAGTTCTGTAAATGTAATGGCATAAATTTGTACACTTAAGCCACATTTATAAATGTCTGAATGTCATTGTACCAAAAAAAAGTTTAAATTAAAGTTTAAATAAAAAAAAAACATATCAAAAAGTGGTATTTAACCAAAAGTAAATATCTGCAAAACAGATAATGCAATTTTTTTTCTCACAAGATTTTTGGGCCATATTATTTTTAACAAACTGGTCCCTTGGGTTTTTTTAGTGAATATATGAATCATTTTCCTCAGGTTCACACAGGTGTCTTAGAGTAAATACAGATGTAGGATGTTACATTTCACATGCATATTGCTGACACAGCATTTGTTTTGTTGTTTTAATGTAATACTGTGCTTTGAATTAGATGTGTTAGATGAGGGGAAACATCCAGGAGAGTGTTTAGAAGCACTGATCTAATACAGTTGCTTGCATTTTTAAATGTGGCCTATGTATCCAAATACTTCATGGGAACTGTATAGGGTGCTGGTTTTTTTTATTGTATATATTTGTCTGTATAGGTCAACGGTGTGGATCTAAATGGAAAGACTCAGGAGGAGGTTGTGGCCTTGTTGCGCTCGACCCCCATGGGCGGCACTGTAGGCCTTCTCATTGTCAGACAAGAGGAAGCTTTCCTGCCTCGTGAAGTAGTGAGTCAATCCTCTACATTCTCTCTCTCTTTCTCTCTCTCTCACACACACACAAGACACACACACACACACAAATATAGACAAAAAGAGCAACCTTACACCTGCATATAATACATATAGCAACTTGAATTGGCCAGTTTTGTGCCTCAGATCTATTTAGGTTACATATGAACAAACCATGATCAGCAGCTACCAGCTACCAGCATCAGCTTATGTTTTTGGTTAATGTGTATTTTTTTTTATCATACTAGACTATTTAATTCCACTTGTTGATTAAGAACAATGTTTTTTTTTAATAGAGCTGACAACAGGCATGATTTATTTAAGGGTAAAGGTAAAACAATGTATGTGAAATTGTGAAAGCAAATACTTTCAGACATGCAGCCTCAATTCAATGATTAATTATGTGTGTTTATTAGTTTATATGTGTTGGAATACAATTTAATAAGGTAGGACATAGGTACATAAGTTCTTAAATGTATGTTGGAATTATGACCTAGTGGTAGTGTTGTAGCACATTAAGTTGTGGTGTTTATGTAGCCATCACTGGTTCAAGTCTGGCTCTCAATAATGCTATCTATAAAAGTTGAAGTGGCAAAAGGTAATGCATGTGCATACCAAGTTGCCTTTCAGACACTGTTAAGTCAAAAAACTGTCAACTTTTAATGGGCAACTTCTTTACGAAGGCTTGGAAAACATGTATTTGGAAGCGAGTTCAAATGCAGCGTGATTGATTTGGGTCTTATTTCATCTTGGCATGATGGAAAGAGCCTGAGACCTTTCTGTCCCACAAGAGTGGGTGGAGATGAGGTTTGGCTTCACTGTTTAGCTCAGGCAAGATTTGATTAGAGACACCATCACAAAGACGCATATTCACAATCTCTGTCTCTCCACCATCTCTCTCTCCTCACGGCCCCCCTCCCACCCCAAAATCTGGAGTATAGACCAAGGGTGGGAAAAGCTCAAGAGAGGGAAGAAATAAAGTCTTGAATGCTTCATTACTCTTATCATCACATTAACATTCTGGAGGCTTTAACTTTTCAACGCACCCAGTTGGGGCACTAAAAGATCTCAATAATCCATACAAGTATGTTCATAAAATTCAGATTACAAAAGCATCGCTCCACAGATGACAGTTATTGCAAATAAAGTGGAGCGAGCGAGAACAGAGGCGGGTTATTGATGCTGTTTTGTTGGTGTGTCTGAGAGAGAGACTGATGTGGTTTAATACGGTGAGATGATGATGATGATGACGCTGTGGGAATGCTGTCATGTGGACCAATCACAGCGTGACTCCATTAATGCATCATCTGTGAAGTCCTAAATCAAAAGACTGAGTGACACAAAAATGAAGCCCTGCTTTAGCGACAGGTTACAGTCTAATAAATCAACACGACCAAGTACAAAGAACTCAACTTATGCTTTATGGTGTTTAATGATGGGACACAATTAAAATCAAGTTACTGTAATGACTGTGTATGAGGTTGTGAGAGAGAAAGCTTTCACAGAGGGAGAAATGTTCACTGTGGGTGTAGCCGTTTAATCCACTGACTGAACATTGTAAGCAAAATTTAACAGGTGTGGTATATTGTGTGTAACATATTGTTAGTCACAGCATGTGGTGATGTATATTCACAATATAGTCACAGATAAGTGCAGATACAACTGAACTGGAAAACAGTATTGCCCAATCAACATCTATGATTATGTATAATATATATACATTTATTTATAATATTTTACATCCATTTTATAGTATGAATTAGGCTACAATTTGTCTACATCTGAACTCATTGAGTGATGCTAACAGCTAGTATGCCAAAGATAATTTTTCTATTTATTTTCATTTATCCGTACTTATACGATTAGCCTCTTAGTGTCAAGGGAAATGCAGATATTTCATGGAAGTGTAATTGTGCAGACACGAGCTGGCAGAGACAGTGACTTATTGATGGGGGTCAGCTTTAACCTTTGCACACAGCTGAAGTTCGGTCCCGTGGGAAGTGCAGAAAAATGAGCTTTGATGCCCCCGGCCAGCCTTCGCCCTTTTGAGAAAAAGAGAAAAGAATCGAGGGAAAGAGGCGGCACTGTGGGAGGGTTCAGCCAACTCAATAGATGCTGTTGTGGTAAAATCGATTAAGCTCTGTCCTTAGGATGCCCTGAAGTGCGTCTGGGGGGCTGCTGTTAGTTTAGTACAATTACACTGTAGGTCATGTGGCACTCAAAGTGGTTTTAAAGTCATTGTCATATATTTACTCTTGAGATCTTGAGACTCATTTTTAAACAACTGTTGGTTCTTGCTAGTGTTGCTACTTTTGACAGGTGGAATAAGAAATCCAGACTTTTTTTTTTACCCCTTCTGGGTTATTGATCTTACCTCTTACTTATGGTGCAAAGTTACTCAATTCTGGTGTAGGATGGCCATTAGCCACACCTTTAGTTATAACTTAGCTAAACATTAAACATGTTGGTGTGTTTAAATGGAGCTAACCTCTGCAGAATGTGTCCGTTCAGTAATAAAACTGAATACCTCAGGCCAAACTGATTATTTTGAGTTCAGAGATGATGTCCTGGATACCAGATGATACAAAGTAACTAACCACAGTTGAGGAGATGATGAAAGCAGGATGCCAGAGGAAACTAGATGGATAGTCATGGAATGAGTGAAGGAATGAGAAATGGAAGATGAAGGATCTTGGTGGAGAGCCTCGGCGGAAGACAGATGGAGAGAAAGAGAATAAATGATGAAGATGTGATGGGCATCTCAGGAAGCCATCAGAGAACCACTGCTGAAAAGAAATAGGATGAATAAAGAGAAATAACAACAGTGAGGAACCAGACGTGTTTTGACAGACACCCTGAACTTGATGAAATCGTATCTTGCCACTTTGTGGCGAGACACACATTTGCAAACACACTTCAGGACCTGACAGACACTTTGCTGCTGAATTATTCATGTCAGAAAACGCAATTATCTGACACACTAATGTGGCCAGTGGCTTTGCGGGAGTATTAAAACAACACAAAACACGCACAAGCAATTCCACAGTGTAAACAAAAAGCCCATACACCGCCAATGACTGGCCAGCGCTGGCCGTAAATTATCACCACTTTTGATCTCCCAGCATGCATTGCTGTGAGCGCTATGAAGTTGTTATAGTTTGTGACAGCTGCTAAGCCACAGTGACAAGCAGAGATTGTATATCACTTCCTCCCTGGCAGAGTAAATAACTCATTGTGAAGTCTTCAGGAGGCATGCCAGACAAATGGAAAAAGGAACAAAAATGAGTTAGAATTACATCAAGCGGTTGGTCAGTAGGTGAAGCTTTTTCAATGGACATAGACATCTCTCAGCTTTGGAGAGTCATGTAATTGAAAGGAACAAGGTGTCTTGTTAAGGGATGCCCTTAAAAAGTTCTTCAAAGTAATTATAGATAAACAATAGCTGCACGGCTTATTAATAAAAAGATGAACAGATGGAGCTCCTGTCTATAGGACAGTGTTTCTCAACCTGGGTGCTGGTTGAATTCACTAGGGACCCTCTGCAAACATCCAAGCCTCAAGATGACGCAAGATGCCAAGCTTTAGAATATTTTACACTGGGTAGAAGTAGGTTTTAATCCAATCTCTGAAATCTTCTTAAATCTTTTTTGTCTTTTGTTTCATAGTTGGGCTGTTTTTTTAAAAAAAAAATAAACTACTATTGAAACTACTATTGGGTCTTGTACTATTGAAACATATCCTCGTACTCTATAATGTTCCCTGAAAATAACCCTATTCCTGACAGTGAGCTTTGTATTTATGTTCCAGTAATGCACCCAACTGTATTTAATTGGAGCTCGCTCAAGTTTAATTTGATGTTCCCAACTATTGTCTTGTTGAAACATACAATAACTGCACCTTGTTGATGCTCTTGGCACAGGCATCCCTATCCAGATTTTCACAGCACAAAACGGATGACAAGCTGTACTGGAAAGTCACTTCAACTCAGCACAGAGCAGTAATTAAACACTGCATTAAATTTCTCTTCATGACCAGTTCAGACTTTTCACAGATCCATTAGAGGCTGAATCTGCCAAGCTAAGAGAATCTTAATTGCGCAATTAATTTGAACTCTGATGTCTACTGACAGTTGGATTTATGGTGTCTATTGAGGCCAGATCCAGATAAATCTTTGACAGGCTCTATTTTAATAACTGCTGATGAGTTGGTTTGATATCCCACAAAATGATGCCCATTTTGCCAGTCATCAGGATCAAAAATGTGCTGTGTTTTTTTAGTAATTTCTTTTAGAAAGATGCTAAATTTATTGTTGCCCTTCTGATTTGTTTCCCTGTCTCCAGTGTTCTAATGTCTTGTGCCTATTTTAAAAGCTTGGAAGGTTTAGAAAGATGTTGTAAATGCTTATTTTGTTAAAAACTGACAAAATCTAACTTTTGTTTTGTTTTCCACGTTATTGCATTGGATCTTTGAAGTGCAATTCTTAAATGGTCACAATTATTTGCACTAGATAATAGCTCAGTTTTGCAGAGTCATATTTATAAACAGCACACACACACTTGTCCTAACCGGTGCTAACAGAAAGGTCAGGTCTCAACATTTGTTGCCCCCCAGTATCCATGGTTGTTTTAAATATGTTCACTGGATGTTAGAAACTTAAGGTGAACTCAGTTGAAGAAAAATCAAGTCAAGCTTGTTACCTGAACGCTAGAGATTTGTTGATAACTTGGAGATATATTTTTATGGAAATTGTTGAGATGTTGCTGTTTTGAAAGCACAGGCAAGTAAAAAATATGTCTGAAAATGTCTTCTGTTCTAGAAGTGCCTGTGATTGGCTGAGAACTGTAGCAGTCCTTCATAGCCTTTATATATAGGAAGCTTGAGAATGTTTAAAATGGCAAATGTTGGTGTGGTTTTTAATGTTTTTTGCATCATTTACAGAATGTTCAATGTTCATTCATGTAATTTTTTGTTGCATTAGATATAACCTATTGAATTCAGTTAATGGATTTGCCAAAATGTGCACATATTAATGTACACATTAATCTCTTCCTTATGGCATGCAAACTTTATAATGTTTAATTTAATTGTTTTTGCAGAATGTTTTGTTAACGCAGTTTGGATTTGAGTTCAAAGGAATTAATAAAGCAGTGATTTTTGACTGTGTTGGGCTGTTTTGGAAAAGGATGTATTGATTGCAGACAGGTGTTGTTTTGTCCTGATTGTGGATGAGCTTTTCCTAGAATCACAAATAACATTGTTTCTTGAGTTTCCCTGGCAAAATTGTCCAAGCTGTGCATGCCATGTGATGTCCAGATATGTTGTGTAGCAACCCCTTTGATTGTTTCCATAGCAACAGCCAGTGAAGGAAGAGAGCTTGGGCATGAGGGCACCTCGGCTGATTAAGATAATTAGCCCCTTTCTCATTTAATGGGTGTGTCTGCAGTTTTGTTCCAAATTATAGTCTGTGTGTTCCATCTGTCCTAACTCTGACCACAGCCTGTTCATATTCCACCGCCCCGACTGAGCCACAGCAGAAATATTAATAACAAGACTTTCAGACCAAACTTTTGAGTCTGGTGGCTGCAGCCATGAAGAACTATGTTCTTATATCCAGCACAAAGTGTTTTGTGTCTAAAGTGACTCTATTATAATTATCTGTCAGTCCATGTTATAGTTTAATCCTAAATTCACAATGAGGTAATACTGCACAACTTCTGCTTGCAAGATGTAAAAATAAGACCTCCAGTCCTGCTACTATGAGCCAAAGTGTTTCATCTGAGATGTCGTGACAGCAGAATGGCTCAGTACCACGGGAGCAGAGCTGTTCCTGAGCCAAGATCGCTATCAGGATCTATTTGTAACTTGGCTGTCTTGCTTTTTTTTATTACAGGGAATGAATTATCACATTCACTGGGACCTTGACTCCCTCACACCTGTCTGGGAAATGTGTTACTGTTTTTATTCAAAGAAAGTCACCATTAAGTTCTGAATAAGATGTATGTAAGATCAGAACTTATTAATGGTATAACTGTTCAATGTTTATGTATCAAGTACTTAATTGACTTGCCTTTTATAAGTAATAAGTGTTGACATTGCTCATTGACAGCATTACACTCAAGCTGCTTTTCAGACAAATAAAGTGTAGGTGCAGAAGTGTAAGACTATGTAGTGCCTGTAGCACTTTGTGAATATTGCATTATATGTTGCTTTCCATAGAATTTTCAGACATGATGTATTTAGTTATTTCCAGTACAATTCAGTTTCAGTTGTATCACATTGCTTAAAAGTGTTTGTGAATGAACATAAATAGTCCAATATCAGATTTATTTACATTGGGGTGTTCACAAAAGCACCATGCTTAATACAGCAATTCAGAAAGCCCCTACACTGTTAACGTTGGCGTTAACCGCTTAACGCAGTCTCTTTCTTATCCAGAGCCTATATGTTTTTTTTTTGGATACTCAAGTGTCAAGTGATGCACTCTTTTTTTAAAGCACTAATCTTAGCATCCCCACTGTGAATATTACCTTACCCATCTCCATTAGCCAGACTGGCACGCTTAAGTTCAATTGCTTGTTCTAAACCCCTTTACACTCCTGAAATAACCGCCTTGCTTTATTCCCCTTTCTTATAACTTATTTTCTCCCCCTTCGCAATGCTTGTTTTCCCCCAGCGTTTGCACTCATACTTTTCACAAGCACTTTTCATAGGCTTTGTTTGCAGGGCTGCGCCATGCTTCAAATTGGGAGAGCCAGGAGCTTCCATATTTAAACCTAATGTTGGAAAGTGCAGGGGAAGACAATCGCAATCTGCTAGCATTTGTGTTGCTGTTATTGTCACAAAACAGTTGCTGGGGCTGCCACCTGTTTTTGTTTAGCACTTTTACTTCTCAGTTGTGACAGCAATTAGCCTAGCTGCTCATACGGAGCGGGCAGTATTATTCTGCTGTACAGAGCTGATAAACAAGCTAGTTTAGAACAATTTTTTTGTGAAAGCCAGGGCTGCTAGAGAGCATGTTGTGTAGTCAAGCACAGTTAGCTCTCAGCCACAATGTTGCCCTTGTACTAACATGTGTGCGTTGGCATACACAACAAACTGCTGATAACCATCACAACTATCTGCTGTTTGGAAAACACAGGCAATGCAAGAAAAGCAAGTTTACACAAGATTTTGTAATTATTGGGTTTCTTTGATGCCGTGTGCTGGAAAAATGCTGATAAAGTCGCATATTTGCAGAGCGAAATGGGGCAAAAATATAGTTACGTAAAATCTACATAGGCTGATCATTTTTTGCCTATATGATGAATGCTAGGATGTAAGATTAATGCTGAAGCAGTTTAAATGTGTGATGTTATGTCTGCACTAGAAGTGACCAATGGCATGCCAGCTTTAAGGTATCTGCACTGGAAGCATCGAAGACTGCATGTTACCTCAGAAAATTCATTTATAGTGAACCACTGGAGGATTGCAGAAGAGATAGCTAGATGATTATAATGAGATCTAGTTTTGTTAAACTAATAATGCAATTAAACCTTCACTGTTTTTCTAACATATTGATGTAGGCCAGTGCAGAAGGACTGCACAAGGTAACAAAACAAAACAGTGTAAGGTTTTGCATGCAAATGCACTTGTTTGATGGTGTTTCTTACAAATTGTGCTTTTGTTTGTGTTCATGTTTTGAACAGTTCAGATTTAGGTGCTGAACTATGACATTCATTCTTAAACTTCTCCTAAGCTTTGAATTTCTCTTCCAATCTTTTACTTTCTCAACTCTTTAGGTCTAATTGTACCTGAAGAGTTGAATGTGCATTAGTGGGAGGTGTTTAATATGCAGTCTTTATCAGAAGGTGGTGGGCCACAGAAACGAAGGCGAGGAAATTCATGTTACTGTACTTATCATGCATGGGCCTTCTTTGCAATTACATCCATGACTGATTTCTTTTAGCCCCTTAAACTCATTTCCAGTGACCTTTATGTCTTTCCACATACGGGCAAGAAAGTTTCAACAATGTTAATTGTTTCAAACCAGATAAGTGAGAATCGCATTTTAAGTTTTATTTTATTTAAGTTTTAATTTCTTTTCATTTTTTAAGCATTTTTATTTTATTATTTGTTTTTTTCTTCATGTCCCACTTTCTTTCTTTCTTGGTTAGTTCTTGGTTTATTTGTTTTTCCTTTGTTTTCTAATTCCTTTGTTTTCTAATAGTTAGTTTCTTGTTCATTTGCTTGTTCCTTTAGTTAGTCAGTTAGTTGGTTTGTTTGTTCTTCGTGTAGTTAGTTAGTTTGCTCTATTTTCCCTCTCTCTTTTAACTGTGTCTATGTCTCAGTGGAGTCAAAGAGAGAGTGGTTGTGTTGCATTGGGCCCATCTGCTTCTCTATGTTGTGTACTGTGTTCACAGACTGTGTTATCTCCCATGGGCTCTTCTCTTCATTGTCTGTGCACTGACAGTATAATTCAAGCTCAGTCAAAAACAAAAGCATATAATGAATGCACACCATCCTGTCTGCTTATGAAGAATTAATTACTCCCAACACAATAGACCAGGTCGAGATGGATGCTGCTTTTATAAAGCAAAGCACTTTCCTCATGTCAGCGCATGAATGGAATTCACTGTGTTGTAAATGCTTGTGAAAATGAACTGACTGTTTGTAACATCATTTAAGACCCTAATTGAAGTGTTACCGAGAGCTCTGTAAGGAGAGTTTCAGGCACATACATAGAGATAGATCAATTGTTTGTTACTTGTTGACCAGTTACTGGCCACCTGTGTAACTTACAGTATATAAAAATTGGCACATGAGCACTTATCCTAACCCTAGTGTTATTCTAGGGAATTTGGATCTGTACCAATTAGTGGTACCTCTTTTATAATGTAGTATGTGTGTTACAGACAATTGTTTGGGCTGTTCAGAGGTTAATATGATGGTTTGGAGTGAACTGACAAAGGGAGTTAGAGATACCATCTGCTGGTCCATATGAAACTGCCTAGAACACCCTTTAGCAATCATAAGTTATGCACTGCAAAGAATCATATTTGGATGTGGCAGAATTATTTTATTTGGTTAATTGATTGATTTGATTGATGAACAGTGATACATTCTCTCTGCTTTGTTATTTATGTACTGTTGTAATCTAGTACAAAATTTTAATACCCCCTAAAGCTTGGCTTAACAGATGTGTCAGATTACACACTGCTGGACATATCTTCTAAAAAAAGCTATAAAATTTGATGAGACCCTCATTACCAACAATATTTAAAACTCCAAGTGCTAGAAATATTTAGAAACTTCTATTTCCCTGTTGCTATGGAACAGCTGGCAAAAACTACACATCTGTCAAAGCTGAGAGTTCTGTTTAAACTTACAAAGATGCCTCTTCATTCCACGTCCACATTTATATCCATACTGGATATCAGCGCCAGTTCTCTGAGTGTAAGAGAGCGGGTGAAGAAGAGGCACTTCATTGTGTCAGTTTAAAAAAAGACTGTTGTTGTATTTGCATATTTACCAATGATTTGACAGGAAGTCACTGGCTGAGAATCACATAGCCTGTAAATGCTGTGTTTGTGACCATGTTTGTGTGTGTTCTTTCTGGCTTCTTCACCTGGTCGTTGCTTCTTACACTGAGAGCTGTTGTCTTCTGAGCACAACCTAGGTTGCTATGACAACGATTCCTGCACAGGTTGGCTGTCTGTGTGTCTATGTGTAAGGTGTATTTTGAAAGGAAAGGGAGATAGGGGCCTCACCTGAATTCTTTGCTTTCTGCAGCTGAGCTGAATCCAAGCACCTGTCATTCTTCAGCCACTGTGTGTCAGTGTGTGTTGAACCTTTTCTGCTTTTTCCTAAAATGTTGACATAGATAATACATTTTCAGTGGATCACCCATTTAATGGCTTCCTGCTGAAAACAAGGTCATAACAATTTAAAATGTTCATTACATTTTTAACATTTTCTTGTAACCCTTGCATAGCAAGCAGTGGTTATTACAGTTTGATGAATGATTAAGCAAACATTTTTCTTCAGAACAGCTTTTACTTAAAAGCATGTTATTCACAAAAAGACGGGAAATGTGAATTAAAAAAGTAAAGACTTTTTAAATGTTGATTAATTCAATGATCGATGACTTGCTGAAATTGGCTGTTTGATTTGGGTGTCAAGGCAATTCTCCAAAGCCACCACTGTGAATAGCCTGTATACTGTAAACAGTCCATTTACTATAAACAGCTTGTCATTGAGTCTTCTGTGGTAATTTCTCCTTAAAGAAATCGTTCACCCCCTGAAAAACGGGGTCAATAAGGCTATCACTTAATTTTATGCCACTGTTGACATGTTCATATTACATTTATTATGTTAATTTTTGCTTTATTATTGTGTCAGGTTTTATGTTCTGAATATGTTTAGCTAAATTGTAGGTCCCCTAGCAATAAATAATAGACTTAAATAACAATCATTTTAAAATCACAGTTTTTATGATGTATGTTTCATTTACTTAAACTCCTCAATATCTTTTCATTTTCACTGCAGAAAGGGGAACAGGATGATTTAATTTTAACTCCGGATGGAACAAGAGAGTTCATGACCTTTGAAATTCCACTCAGTGACTCGGGCTCAGCAGGATTAGGGGTGAGCGTCAAGGGCAACAGAGCCAAAGAGAGCCACGCCGACCTGGGGATTTTTGTCAAGTCCATAATCACTGGAGGAGCGGCCTGCAAGGTGAGCATTAGCACTCTGATTGGCTACAAGACCTATCACTCAATCATTCTTCTCAAACATTAATTTGGTATGCCTTAATTGCAACTCATATATGCATGCATGTTATTTTATATGCAATTGCAGGATGGGCGACTGAGGGTGAATGACCAACTCATAGCAGTCAATGGAGAATCTCTGTTGGAAAAAACTAACCAGGAATCTATGGAGACCCTTCGCAGATCCATGTCCATAGAGGGCAACAAACGAGGAATGATCCAGCTGATAGTGGCCCGACGGGTTGCAGGGAGGGGAGAGGTAGGTTGACATAATACATAAACAACTAAGGTTAATGCCACTTTATCAGAGTGTTCTTTTCTTTTCGCCATCCCTTTGCACTAAACAAACCACTTGTTTTCATTTTATTAGTGGTAAACACTGCAGTAGGTAAACAGCTGTCATATAAAAATGTTACAGTAAAAAGCACCTTTTACATATTTATAGACATTAAGTACCAAATACACAATACACACATGCACATGTTAGGTTTCTACTATTATATAATAAATAATAACGGCCATTTTTTTTTTCTCAAGGGGACCACTGGCTGGTTCCCACAATGAAGGTGTGTGTGACTACTACCATCTTTGTGGAGAAACACACACACACACACAAAAAAAGACTTTCTGTCTTTCAAAAACAGAAAAAATACTTCAAAATCAGATGTTTTGTTTAGTTTTTCAATTAAAACGTCTTAAAAAGAGAAGGACTTAACAAGGCAAATTTAGTTTAAAATGAAAAATGATATAAGAGATTAAGAATTTGTGTTTGCAAGTCTTGAGTTGCCTTTATTGTTGTTGTTTGAAGCATAAACATTCACTAAACTTTGTTGTTAATTTATGCTTCAAAGCAGAAAAATGCCTGTGGGGTAGAGAAAAAACGTCATCACATAATTCACAATATATTCTCTAAAAACAAGCCTTACCACAAGTTTACTTCTGGAGTGAATTTATCAGTATGTTTGTCATGTACTGGAACACTACTGACAAAAATACTGATTAAGAAGCTGCTTGCGGCATGTGTGCCTGACAGACAGAACTGTACCGTGTGCTGACTAAAAAGTTTGACTCCAGAAAAAAGTGAATTAAAGTGAGTAGTTCTTATCAGCCAGCCACAGGAGATGGAGTGAGAGAGAGAGAAAGTGACACGAGGGTGTGAGGGGCAGATTGCGATCGAAAGCAATTTGACCAGTAAAATGCTCATGCTGATTTATACAGATAAGAGATGAAGCTCTATGAAATATCAAATAACAGCTTCAAATGCCATCTCCCCGCTCACCCAGTTCAGTCTCTTGGATGTGTTTATGTTTCTTATTTTTGCCCCTGCGGAGTCATAACATCTAAAACTGTAATCTAACACTTATCTTTCTGAAGAATATACGTCTGGCCTTTTGAAGCCGCTGCGTTAGATGATGAAAAACTGACTGCTTATGCAGATGAGACGGTTGTGAGCTGTGTATCATTTAGGTAAAATGTACCTCAGGTGTTGCTCCTTGAGTGGTTCCTTTTTGAGAGAAATGAAAAAAGACACAAATGAGAAATGTGTTGATGTACAGTGAAACAAACGTGAATAACGAAGATCATGTCATTTCGATGTCTGACTCTAACTCTTGATTGAAGGTTTATAAATCTGAGCAGAAAATCTGGTTATATTATAAAAAATGTATCAGATTTCCTACATGTATTGATGCAAATAGAAATAGAACCAGCGTATAACACTGATTTTTATAGTTTTCTATTTCTGCAAACATACAGCCTGCAACAGCTTGCCACAGCCTGCAATGACAGTTAATATGACAGATAATCTGTTATTTATTTATTGTTTTTGTATTATTTTGTTGAACCCAGTCTTCACATTATCTTAGGTAAAATATAAACTCTTCTCTTTGGTGCTTTAAAGAGTGACACAGGCAGCAGATATGCAACCTGAAACAACAACACAAGCACAAATACACACAGAAGTGCACTGCTGTGATCAAATCAGGCTTTATTAATGCTTGTATGCAGTTGATTGGCACCGCCTGTTGCTACGGCAGTGTTCAGTAGTGCAACAGACCCCACACTGAGCTGTGTCCCCTCACACACATCTCATCTATCCCCTTTCTCTTCCGCAACCAAGGTCACTTGTTGCCTGCAGAAACTCCCAGATTGAAGGTCGCTCTTATCTGTCTATCAGAAGACGATGAGGAGGCTGCTTTTGTCCCCTTGATCAAACTTTAAACTGCAGGGCCCCTGCTGTGCACTTGTGACATACGGCACAGACTAACTGTGTTTTGATACAACGTTCAGAGAGAAAAGATCAGTTAAAAGAAATAAAGAAAAGCAAACAATGGATATGAAAGCTGAAGTAGAAAGAACAGGAGAATGATGGGAAGGGAGAGATTTCAGGGGCCAGTGTCTGCAGGGGCTGGCAGATCAGCTCTGCTCTCTTTGATGGGCGGCAGTTTGCTATTGTCATACAGCAAATGCTGCAGAGGCCAGCATTAAAATGAATAAGATCCATCACTGTCTACTGGCTTAGTTTCACACACTGTATGTGTGTGTATTTGTGTGTGTGTTCTTTGTTCTGGCAAACTGCTGGTGAATGTTTGTAACAAACTGTTTGTTTGCTTCAACAAATTAATGGCCATTGTGATGTAAATAAATATTTTTGCAAGGGCAAAAGCACATTTTGTCTGTAGTCATGTTGGAAATGTGGAGCAGAAACTGTATCATATTTCTTTGTGTGTGTATGTGTGTGTGTCTTTGTGTGTGTAAAAATCTCTTACATTCATTGTTCCTGTACTATCAATCTAAAGTTCTGTTTCAAAAACTGTCATCACTGTTCATTGATTCATTTTTACTGTGCCCACTGCAATGCTTTCTGGGATTGCCTTTCTTTACCAAAAATGCTTGTGATTGTCCTTAGAATGACCAACATGAAATATCTTACAAGACAGTATCATTTTAACCCATTTTTTTAGGTTTTCAATCATGAACAGAGGTCTGTGATTCCTTAAAATGCTGTCTAGGTACAGTAGGCAGCTCACTAGGGTTAAGTTGTATATACCGTAGTTTTTTTAACAGTAGGTCACATACATGTGTATTGCAATATATGTGTACGCCCTCAGTACTGTAAGATTAAATTAAAAGTCCAATTAAAAGTCTGCTCTCGCTTGGAACTTGTCCTGGCAAGACCTGACTTGGAAACTGTGACCTGATTTTGTCACAACTACAGTTGATTAGGAAACTCGTACAGTAATTTAACGGTTTTAATAATCAACCACTGACTCCAACTTTCTTGTCTCAAATGGGGTTTCTAAATGAGAACCGAAGATGAAAATCGTGGGTATCTCTCTTTCTCTAAGGCTGTGTTTGGTAATTGAAGCGTTGATGTACTTCAGAAGAGATTGTCTTGACCCAGTTAATGATGTAATATATGATTGGTCATTGCCTTTTCTTCATTCAATAATTGAGGCAGAGCTTCAGCGAGGCAAAGATTCCAATCGATGGGTTTCTGTTTCTATTAATATAAGATCATATGTTCTCAGGCAATTAAAATTCTCCCAAAGTCTTTCCATTTCAATTAATTTCTTAGCATATTTTATATAACTCATCATTATGTTTCTTGAAATTGAATGGCCCCTTTATTTGTTGCTATAGTAAAACTGTGGGGCAAACTCAATATTAGTCAAAGTTGATGTTTTAGTGTGTATTTAACCTATTTTAATACTTTTTAATATATGTTTTCGGGATGAAGTTATCAAAATTCAGCAGTGTTCATAGACAGCCAATGAGGATTGTGAGTAATTGGGAATGTGTGTTTTAGAATGTGCTGCTCATAATAGGTTTCATCTGAGCCTTTCGGCACTGGATTATTGAAATGAGAAATTAATACACTCCCCTGCATTGAGTGTGTCCAATTAGTTTGTTATGCATCTTGTGAGCTATTAAACTGAGTTGTTCTTGTCTGTGACACAGTGATGTCATTACATTTAAATCAAGGAGTGTTTATGACATGACAGGAAGTAACATGGGAGAGAATATTGTTTGCATTCAGGTCTAATATGAGGAGGGGATTGGCACATTCTCACATTGTGCTATTGGTGCCAACTCTGTTATATTCTAAATGGTTTGAAGTAGGATATCAGTGCAAAAACATTGTTGCATCACTCTACATTATTCGCAATTATTACAGCTGTGCTTTTACAGAGAAAAAAATAAATTGTAGAAAACAAAAACTAAACAATGAAAATTTAACGTTGACTTTAAAAGGAAATTATGTAAAATGGAAATCATCTACACCAACATTCTTTTAAACTGCCAAAGGATACTGACTTGAAACACTTTGACTAACTTTGAAGTGTAATTTACATATTACACACCCATTATCATGTATATTCATGAGATGTGGCTGCAGAACTGTAAGGGATCCTCTGGTCCACATAGTTGTTTGTTGAATAAAGTATCCTTAGTGTTGCATACGGATCAGTGGTGTGTCCTTAGGGAGCAGAGTAATAAATGCACTCTTCGGAGTGCCCTTCCCTATTGCATTGAAAGTATGAGATTAGCATCAGGACAAAGATTGTTCTGTACTTTAATATTTTAACAACACACTACATCTTTTTTTTATATTTTTTTCTTTACTGGTTTCAAAGTACTTAAAAATGTCTTTATAGATATAACCATGAGAGACTGTGTGATACTGTTCACCACAGTTTAGGCGTGTAATTATGTATCAGTGGTGGCAGAAATATTATAGACAATAGCATTCAAATTAATCAAATTAGTTGCATTTATCTTTAGTAATAATCAAAATTAACAATTCTTCCCTCAGGTTGTGAAGATCATGGGCAAAACTGCATTCTTTATAAACTAAAAACTGCATGTTTACCTTTCCCAGTCAATGAAAGTTTCAGTCAGGAGCTGTTTGTTTAATAACTAAGCCTTGTAGCTTTGTCTCAGCAGAGGTTTGTATAAAAATAAAATCTGGTAGGCGTTCATAAAGCTGCAGAATATATCACTGTATAGAGTCTAGGATGTATCAGGGCCCTGATTCATTAGCCTTCCTTCAGTATCTGAAATTACAAAGTACATTCCAGCTTTGACTGTGAAAGTGTATTATCTGCATATTAACAGTCCATGTGGTTCATCTCTTACATGGAGTTTATGAGACTTGACATCAGGAAGGAAGTCATGGTGGCTACAGAAAACCGTCCTGCTGAAGGGTCTGTTGATTGGGTCTTGAGTAAGCTATCAATCAACCTGACTTGTAAATTATGGTTTTTATTAGTGTCAAGACAGACTGACACTCCACAAGATGATGTGGGGCATAACAGGACACATTCAGATTGCCTAGCAATAGTAGAAGGACTTTTGGATATGTACTTTGTTGTGTTTACTTTCCATTGACCCTTCAGACATGAGCACACAGTGATTTACTGATGTCATATTTCTGTTTCTATGAGTAATAAGATTGACTAAAGCATTATGGGAAATGTAGTTTTGCACCATGTAGAAATAGCAATAGGAAGAGGTGAGCATGTGTGTGAGGTAGAATACATCAGCGTGACTGGAGGTGTCCAGGGACCAGAAGCCCAGCTTGTAGTAGAGATACTTACTCTCTAATCCACTTACAGCTCAGTAGGGAAACTCAATTGGTGCATCTGAGAAAGTAATTGATTGAATCAAAGGGCACCGTTGTAAGCCACACTGGCATTGTGCAGATTGGGTGTCACTCCAGGCAAGGTGAACAGAAGAGACCACAAGCACAGCATTTACTTTATCTTTATTATAAGACAATCAATATACCATAGTTTAAAAATGTATTTAAGGAGACACAACAGGGCATCCCATGCTGTAATATAAAGTGTGTACTATGTACAATACTATGTACACATTTGTTCACTGTTTATGAAATATACTATTAAGCTTACCAAAACATGGAACATCCGTGAATGTATTAACATAAGACCTCCCACTTTTAAATATCAGTGCCTATTCTGTTTGTCCTGCCAGTGTTACTATAGTCATTTAATGGTTAGCTGATCAAAACCGAAGTAATTTACATATAGATATCTTAAAGGGAAAGTAACAAAAACAATCTGTTTCATTCCAAAGGTCAGGAAAAGGGTGGAGAATGTTCATAAAAAACTAAATGATGTTGTTTTTTGGTGGGAAAAACCCTGACTAACATAATAAGTAAATGTCAAGAGTGTATAATAGAGCCCCTTTAACACACATAATTGCATGCGTGAAATGGCCTGCTCTCACTGGCAAGTGCATTAATTCACTTATTTAAAAAGACACATAATAAACTGTCACCAGCTCAAAGCAGTGTATTCACAAGGTAAATCAGTTTCAACCATTGGCCGCACAGCCTGAGGCGAGCATAGCTGTCTGCTAAACCACTTGAATAAGGGGCTGAAAATACATGCAAAGGGACAACAGATCTACCAGAGAGAGAGACAGGGGTTTATCTTCTCTCTGTGCAAGCCAAGCAAGTGACCACTGCAAAAAGGAGAGAGTGGGAGAGACAATGGAAGTGGAGAGATAGTATAGAGAGCTAATGAGCCTGTCCAGTCCTCTGGTGAGAGCTGGACATAGCAGAGGCTGGATGTGACAGTTTAAACCGATAATTACAGCCCGTGAGAGGATGCTGGATTAAGACATACAGTATATAAACAGCATCAGTGGGCCAATGGATCACACAGCCCAATAGATATATGTGGGCTGTGTGTGTGTGTGTGTGTCTAAGAGAGTGGATTAGATTTACAATTTAATGTTGCTTCTTAGTCAAGGCGACCTTTCCTAGCAATCCAAGGTCAGGCAGGATTTTCTCAAGATGTTCTGAAGTAAAATACTGATAAAGCAGTAAACTGTGAGAAGCAGTGAATTACAGTGAATTTATCATGGCTAGAGAATTACTTCTACAGTATATGACAAAAATGTTATAGTGTTAAATAAAATGACATTTATTATATTAATAACAACAGTAAACAATAAATAGTCATTTGGTTGCTGATATTTATGTTGTAAGACACCTATGTATATAGTAAAGATTTGTAGCAGTTTTTGTTACCATTTTATCAGAACTATTCATTATTTTTTTCACTGTTTATAGCTGCTAAGCTTCATGCTACCTGACATACATATATATTAGCTTTTTTTATAAAGATTGTTGTCTATTATTTTTTTATAAAGATTATTGCACATCCAAACAGGACCCATTTCCTGACCGTTTTATTAGATACAGTTCAGTACAAATCTTGTTACACAAATAGATGCACAAATGAGATTTTATTGTCAGTTAATCCATCAAGGTTGTACACCCTTCTCTTTCAGAAAGTCCTTACATTAAATTAACTCACAGCATAGCAAAGATGACATTCGTACAAGCAGATATGGTCTTAAAGACAGTGTTTTAATCCACATTGCTAATGCTAATCCTGTTTTAGAAAGCATTGCTGTAGTTAAGGTGAGATTGAGACCGAAGTGTACAGAATTGATGGGCTTTTAATAATTTTCACTCTATAGTTACTTTAAGAAACACGTTCCTTTATAAAACTCATCCCATTTTTATCTGTCTCTTATTCTGACTTGAAGAGAAAAGGTTCATAAGACAAATCCTGGTTTTGTAATGAAAATCTCATTGAGCAGAGACAGACTGAGCGCTGCACGTAAAATTTCTTTAGATGAAGTTGTAATTGCGTTGACCCCTTCTATACACAGCTACCTGAGCTCTGTTATCAAACCCAGAGAGATAAGTCAGTACCTCCAGACTTCATTAAACATCTCATCTATATTAAACAGCCTAGAACTTTCTCGAATACAGCATATGTTGTCACCACTGCTGTCATCCTGAGCAGATGTGTCTCCAGTGATGGGTGCCTACAGTTCTTTTGCCCAATGTCTGACTCTCAAAACTTTGAGTTGCTTCTTTTTTGTTAAAGTTCGGTTTGTTAAAGTAAATAAAGAGAGACAGTTTGGTATTTTGTACTGTTGGCATGGTACTGTAAGTATTAGAAGTTGTCACTTAAAATTACTTTAATTGCTTTAATTTTACTTTCACTGTTTATGCTATGAACATGAATGATCTCTCGGATTTTGCTTCCTGCTGAGGAGAAGCATGCAGTTGGGTAATTGAACTTGTTTTTGGCTAGTGCGGAATAAAATCAGTGAAAATGAGTGAAAATAAATCAGTGAAAATAAAATCAATGAAAACATCTCTAAAACCACTCTGAACACCTTTGGAATCTCATAGTAAATCATGAAGTCAAAGGGCTGCGTTTGGTTTTCAGTATAATTTTGAATTTTCTGTTTGTTACAGTTGGCTGTGTTAAAGGTCACTTAGTGTTCTCCATTAGCTTAAAGTGACAAGAACCTGTCATAGTCAATCCTAACTTGACTTTTGCTGGAGAAAATGTCAGCTCTAGAAGATGTCAGTTTTGTTTATGGATTAGCAATGCAATACATCAACCCCTAGGCAAATGTCACCAACCCATTTACCTTGATAAGATAGATTAGTCTGTGTTTTCTGCTGAAAAAACATGCTTTAAAGGTACAGTTTCCCCAAAAATGAACGTGGTGATTTTTCTTTGTGTGCTATTCAAACCCCTGTATGATTTTCTTTGTTCTTCAGAACCAAAACAAAGAGTCTTGTGTGTACAATGGCAGTGGATTGTGGCCAACTCTACACAAGCCTGAAGAATTAAAAAAACTTCAGAAAATAGTTCCATGATACTCATTGATATATTATATGGACACTATATATTAATGTTCTGAACTTGCATAAAAACATTTATTATTCATTACTGTAAGAAAAATGTATACCTAAACCAGTCTTCATTATAAACTTGACCTTCCCAGGAGGTGTTCCTTTGGTAGAAAGTACAACCTTCTTATAATCAATAGGAGCCCATGGCAGAAGTGTACAACAAGAACACCAGCGCTCACAAGGACTTGATATATATACCACACACACCAACAGCTTGATCAAGAGAACAATGTAGCCTCTCTATCACCTAAAGCGCTTGGGGACATTCAAGGCTCTGAGATACTGAGATACACCATGTCTTAAGACCAGCACAGAGAGCTTTCGTGAGGCTCAGTACCACAATAACTTCATTTAAAGTCTTTATTTATTACCACAAGTTATTTCATGTATGTAATGTAATGTCTGAGAAGACATAGATTTTCTTTCTATATACTTTATATCAGTTGTATGACACACAGCCTAAGAGACCTATAAACAAAAGCAAGATGTACCAATTAAGATTAAATTTAAAATTTAAAAAATGGTGCTGTGGCGCTTTCCTACAAAGCAAAAAATGGCGCTTTCCTACAAAGCAAAATATGGCGCTTTCCTACAAAGCAATGTAAAATAAACAGAATGATGTTGTGTTATGTGTGTTAATGTCTACAGTGGTTGTGTTTAGTTGCTCATTCCATGTTGCCTTTTCTCAGGAAGCTCCAAGTAGCCCACCTGTGCCAGATTTGACCCTGAACTCTCCACAAGAGGAACATGAGCGACGAATCTCTCAGTCCCTCTATCCTGGAGAGAGCAGTCTGGATGACAGCCATAGCCCACGACATACCATGATGAGTAGATTGATGGGTACGCTCACGCAAACAAACACACATACACACTACACCTGGATATGACACACCCATCTATTTACACAGAATGGCAACAGATTTTTTAAAATGACAGCACAAATCTGATTGACTGGCTTTTTTTGAGGGGTTGGGAGGTGAAAATCCAGTCATTGGGTTTACCAAGGTTTCAGGTTCATGGACTTTTGATGCATTTGAACTGTAGATGAAACCGCATAGCTGTGTATATATTTTAGGCAACATAAATTTTGCTCATAAATTTCTAGAACTGAGTGCAAAGATTGGCAGCATTCAGGTCACACACTTCCAAAGCTACATGCACTAGCCAACAACTGCCATTTAGAATAATGGTAATGCTAACAGATTAGTCCAGACGGCCTCAGTTAATGTTGGTGATTCTCAGCCAAAATAAGTTGTAATATAGACCAGATCCTACAGTATGCAGACACACGCACTGTCAGTAGTTTGTGTTGTTACGAGCAGTTGTGACCAGCTAGCCCCTCTTCCATCTGTTTCCTATCACAAACGGTTTTAACGCACAGATAAATGAGCACCTGGACACAAAGAGACGCTGCACAGCCAGTCCCAGCATGCTCCTGTGGTTTTGTTAAAAGGGGGTTAATGTCATTTTCAAGCTACTCTTTTTCGGTCAGCATGAGTCTATCAAGTCACTCCTGATTCTTCCAAAACTCAGCTTCAGTTCTTTTCCTGACAGACAATTGGAATCGGCAGACCAATCCTTTCACCGTCATGCTTGTCATTTCACAATCGACCGCCCTGCCTGACTCACTCCTGAACAATAAGCGCTTTAGTATCCGCGCAAACTCTCATCTTCCTCTGGTCTTCCTCCAGTGTTCACTTTCCTCCTTTTGTTTTGACCTTGTGTCCTGCTTGTGTGCTTTCATTGCTGTGTGACACTCTGAGTCTTCTGTGAGTTACTGATGGCAATTTACACTGAAAAATCAATACACTCTGCACCATCTCTCTGCAGGTTTTTATGTCTTTCTATATTCTTTATTTTGGAATTTTTTTGGCATATTTATTGACAGTATGGACAGCAATTGATACAGAGAAGGTGGAAGGATAAACACAGACTTGAAATTTGAGTGCTTGGGCACATTTGTTAAATGCTAGGCTATGAATCTGACATATTTAAATGGACAGGAATCTTGTAGTCATAGAAATCCATGAATTTCCATGATATATTCAGTTTTCCAAGTAAAAAAATCTTTTACAAGATTATCTAATTAAGATTAGCTGAATTATATTTTTTCCCGCTGAAAACAAATCTTTATGAGTGTAATATCTATTATTTTAAACAATTTTTTTCTACAAAATGTATTCATTTTCTGCATATGACTGTTTGATTTAAACATGATGTGGAAACTCAAAAAAGAACTTTAGGATACAAAACACAACACATTGATGACGGGCATAAGATGTACAACTGTGTTATAGTTACTGATTAATCATGCAACTAACAAGTATGATGATCCAAACAGGTTTAAATGAGATGTAGTCAGTTTTACTGTCAATTACTAAAAAGTCTGTTTTTAACACTTTTCTCTCCTTATTTATGGTCTCCACCTCTCCTTATCCACCTGCCCTAGTTGGTTTGCATTAATGCATTGATGCATTCTTTTAAAAAACCCAAGAGTATTTTCCACAGCGCCATTGTGGAAAAGCTCTGAAACTTCTCAGAATGTAACACTTCAGAGAGTTTAACTCCCCATCGTTTTAGGAGGCAAATGAAAGCAGAAAGTTGGGGGAAGTTTACAACAGGGATGATAGCACCCTTCAGCATTCTGAGATGTGACATGTTGTCGCATATTTCATAAACTCAGTTTCAGTTCAGTTTCCACGTTTTTCACCAAGCATTTTATTTTACCAGATTTTTTTTTCACCTCTTGTCAGTCACTCATCTGGCACATTATTTTTGTTTGTGCAACCATATAAAAGATGTAACAATAACAAGTCGTATGTTAAAGGGCCTTTTACCGACATTCCAAAATGATAAAACTGCCAAGAAAGTTTGCGTGCTACATTGGAATGGGGTTGTGTGATGAATGGCATTTTTCAAGGTCATTTATTGAAGGGCTGGATGAAGACTTGGGTGACAGAGCATGTAGCATGACTGTCAAAAGAATCGTCTTCAGCAACAACAATTCATTTCAAACATGTTTACAGTCACTGAGAGGCGACGAAACATGACAGGGTTTTAGCTACAAGGTTAGAGAGATAATGTCATCTCACATGACAGTTTGAGATGAAACATTAAAGCTTTAGATGAGAGAATATTTAGTGGATTAAAGGGGCTGATCTATAGATGGGTCCGTATGCGTTTTTATACATCAAAGTTTTAAAGCTTATACGCATGTATGATGGAATGTGTCGTTTTTAGTCCCAAACTGGTCACTAACGAATTTAAAAATGTATTCAATTAATTTTATTTAAATAAAATTAAGAACATTTTAAATAAAAGTCACATGGCTTGTTCTTACTGTAAACATAAACCTACAGAATGTTGTTATATAATTTACTTTGAAAGAACAGAAAGCATATATCATATATCATAGAAACCATATATCAATGACTACAAAGTAGCTTAATTGCATTTTACTTAAGTCAGTTTTAGAGGCAAACTGCTCTTTGCATTTCTGTGGTACAGAAAAATATCAATCACAATGCAGAAAGAGAAGCTTTTAGAAAAAAACAAAGTTACCCACTATGGTTAAATTTGTAGGTAATGGGCAAGAAAGACAGAGAGAAAGCACAGTTATTTAAAAACAGCTGCGTGCAGATAAGGTGCCCTGTCCATGCTCAGTGTGCTTGAGGCTCTAGATTATCTGTATCAATACCATGCATTGTGTTACGAATGATTAAAAGAAGCTGCTAAAGTCTGTTCTGACCTTTTAGGCTAAAATGCAGTTTTAAACATTCAGTTGTAATTTATATTAAATAAATGTAATTTATATTACTAAATAAATGCAGACACATTTTAAAACCCGGTTTGAGTCAGGTTTGTCAAATTGCCTGTCATGTGTGTTTTCTACCCAGACCACAAACAAACATGTTGAATTTTTCTTTCTTTCTTTCTTTCTTTCTTTCTTTCGTCACATAGTCTTGATCTCAGCACGTGTTCTCTTCTAATCTGAGGTGTGGTGTGAAAATTGCACCTTTTGTCTTCTGTTAAAACTGCTCTTACTGTTACTGTGACTTTAACAAGTTAAACGCAGATAAAGTGAAATGCCGAGGGATTTTTTTCTGCTTCATTTACAGGAGTTTGTAGCACTGATTTGAATGTGCCCTTCACAACTGTTGATTTTAAGAGAGAAGTGCCTCTAAGTGTGTGACTGAAAAGGTTAGCACCATTAAACAGTGAAAATAGCCACTGTGACCAACCAAAAATGGAGATATATGGAGGCTTAATAGTCCTTTGTGTAAAACGTTTCTATGACTGGTACTTCTGAGACACTCTCACTAACTGTATTCAGGAGTTTGAAGAGACGTATTCTGGAATGTTCTGAATAAAACTCTGAATGACCGTTATTATAGTCGTGGATGCTTTTTGCACTTTAAGTAATTATAATTTTAAAACAGTTTTGTATGTAGGTATTTAGACAGTGTACTGGAAATAATTTGATGACATTTGAGCATAAGCAGGTAGACAAAGAGAGGAAAAGTATTTATCTTAAGATGAGCGTACTGAAATAAATGAAATATATCGTAATATAATCATAATTAAAAAACAAACGTGTAAAATAAGATATTGACCCAAAGTGTGAATGCTAGCTGTAAAGCGATTAAGAGGCGGGCCATTAATCTGACAGCAGAGTGCCATCGCATTGCTTGGCCACAGCACCTGTCAGTCAGGTTGATTGGTGGAGCTGCCAGGTGGCTGTCAGTGGAATGGACTGCTGCCTGTAAAAGTGTGGGAAGATGTAGCATATATACACTCAGCCTTACATCTGTCTAACTGGTGCAGTGAGCTCACCTCTGTCAAGGTGCTACTATATAGGCTGCTTGTCAAAGTTGAAAGCAGCAGGTGGTACAGATACAGAACTTGGGCAGAGTCGAGTTTGATTTTTTTTTATCTTCCCTCATTTATCTTTTCCTCTGCCTTCTTTTGGCCCCGGGTAGGTAGTTTTAAAGAGTGGTTTCTTTAATGAAATAAAAAGAAAATCTTTCCATTCCTGACAGTAATCAAGGTCTTGTTTGATGTGGATGGAGTGCATTAGCAGGCTTGCTCGCTGTGAGCAAAACTTCTGCCTAATTGAAAAGTCCAGCCGGGAGCACAAAATCACACTGTGTCGCAAATTGACGACCCTGTCGACCACTTGTGGACACGCTGCTTTGCAAAGTACCGGTTAATGAATAAAACAGACAGAACAAAGAGGAGCGGAAGGGAAAGGTGTCGGGGTTCCAGTTGTTTGTGTGGTCAGTATTAGAAACTCAGAAGAAGAGTAGAGGTTGAGAACCTCATAAGGTTTAAAATGGAGACAGTCACTGGTGCCAAACATTTTGGTAGCAACACTGACAGACGCAGCAAAATTCACTTCTGTTAACGGCAGAAAAACAAGTTCTAAACATTTATTACTTTTAGATTTTGTAAATATTTCATAATATTTTTCTTTTACTTGTCTTGTGTTGTTGTGTGTTCCTGCAAAATGTTGCTTTTTATTTCCTATTTTGTCTATAACCTATTCTAACTTTTGACTGATGGCTTTTCTTATTAATGTCTTTGGTCTTTCTTAGTCAGTAAGTCTTACTTAGATGCAATTTAAACCAGTTATATATGCAGTTATATTGCATTTCTATAGATGGAATTATGATGGAATTAATTTACCTAAATCCATGAGAGTGAATGAGAGGTGCCAAAGAGAAGAGGCTGCGCAGTTAATAATTCACTCTTTCATCACTTTCCTTTCATCATGAATCCCAAATGCGTGACATTCTTCTCCTGAAGGAACGTTTTTTTTCACATGTGTGCTCTCCTGTGAATAGTACTGTACCAGGAATAGAATGGAAGAGACATGCAGGGAATTGCATCATGTTAACACCACCTTGGCTTGTCTTAAGAGGCTCATCTTTGCCAGTCACATTTGGACACCCGCTGTATTAATCTGCTGATGAAGAGTAACATATAATAAGAGCTGATATGCTAACAGGTGGAGGGATGATAGGAGATAACCGATTTTAACAGAGGCTAAATCATTTATACAGCAAGTAGAGGAGGACCTGCATTGAGAACTGTGGCCACATGTGACAACCTACATGATACTGATGTGCCTGTAGATCATAGACACTCAGAGTTTAGTTCCAAATATGCTTGTTTGATTATATGTTCAAACACTATAAATAGTAAAACTTGGGAGTTTCAGACCTACAACCTTGTGGTTACCATGCAATACAACTCAATACAACTATGCAGATGAGTCAAACATTGTTTGCCATTTTACTTCAATTGTACTTACATAAGTGGACCAATAAATGTGTCAGTTTTTCAAATTAGGTGTTCTCTTTAGGATTGTGTTTTTGATGAAGGACCAAACATTTAATGTGGCTTGGCCTAGGTCAGATGTATATGTATTAAGGACATTGACATGTTACCTACAGTTTATGGAGTCAATTACTTTTAGTGGATAAATTCTGAGGAAAAACATGGTAAGATTGTGGCATCAAACCCCTCAATCTCAGCAGTGATTCTCTTAATTTTTCCCACCACATTAAGTTACTGTGGACATGACAGACCCTTGGCTAACACATCACTCCCCCGTTTCTGGGAAAAGCTGAACCAATTGTTGACGACTTTGTTCATAAATGCATGGGAGGTGATTAAAACCACATGTTGGCCTATTTCTTTCATTTCTTTTTCTTTTGGATTACCGGATTACAAAAAGCTAAATTATATTTTGTCAGTGACTGAGGAAAACTGAAACCTGCATGTTCCCGCAAGCCTGTTCGCTGAAGCCCAGATTTTAACTGACCTTGTTTAGATCATCTTTAAATGCAAAACATCATTGTATGATCTCTCTTTAAAAGCCTTTGCTCGCTATAAACTAGATTAGTGAGATAGATATCTATGCCTCTGTGGATTTTCAGATGGTCTCTGATCTGCTTTGTTAGAGAACACTAGGCAGTCCATTGGCATGACCTTTCATCTTGTGCTCAATGACTCTTGGTTTTAATGACACTTTGGCTCTAATGGACTTTTTCCTAAATTTTTTAAAAGACCAGCAAGTTATATTCACCATATTTTGTGTTGTGGATCCTGGTTCTAGTATAACATGTTGGTTTGCTGGTTTATCCCAGCAAGGACAAGGCCAACCAGCTACATTTGATTTAGATAAGTATCTAATACTGGCTTACCTAAGTTAAAGTAATTTTGCATTTCATACTCTAGTGCCTAGCATCTAGCATGATACTTTGCCATTTTTAACATGAATGGATTTATTAGTGCACCACTGTGTACCACACATACAGTATAATGAGGCTAAAAAGCAGAACCAGAAAAGCCTTCATGATCCTTACTGAGGAGTGACACTTCAAAGTCAGCTCCTCTCCATTGGGCATCCTGAAGATCTTCTGCTCTCTGATATTCTGGATGGATCTTTGAGGAACCACTCTCAAGTTTGTTTGAATCTTGGGGGCCAGTGCTGTTGATTTGCTGTTGTCTGCGGCAAACGGTCTGTGCTTTTTGAAGCCTTGATTCTGGGCCCAGCAAACAGGCATGAGGGCTTTGTTTGTTCAAGAAGAAGATATTCTACTGAGGTTCGTTTGATCACAGTATAACAGAATACAGCAGCAGTCCACCTCCACCATCAGTACCCTGTGAGGAGAATCTTTGTTTTGTGGTGCAGATTAAACAGGCGACACAGTTAGTAACACAAATAGCTCCTTTATTTGATCCAACAGCCTGGGAAAGTTTGTGCCTGATTGCCTTGATGTTTATCCCTCAAATGACCTGAATTAAATGTCCTCGGGATGTAGGCATGATGTAGACATTTGGAAATCTTCAACAATTAAACAAAAGCCTGATGTGTTTAGTAAGAAAAGCTTTTTTGTACAGTTTTTGAGCAAAGCAAGAACCTTTTGTTTTTCTTGAGGCCCTCGGTATAAAATCAAACTGTGGTCTGTTTATCTTGCATTGTGAGGTTTATTGTTCAGCGAATATTGTCATAAATGGGTGACACTGTAAATCAAATAAAGAATCAAAGAGAAACATGTTTAGCAATGTTTCCCATGGATGTCAACTTGGTTTGGTGGGTGATATCATCACACATGGTTCTAGAAGTCTTACTTTAAATCCCACTGTTTCCCAAATGGCTTCTTTCGCATCCACACTCTGGATAATGGATCTAGGCAAAGTGGCAGACAGGTGTCAGTCGCTAACACCTTCCCTCCAGGTCCAAGCTCTGTTCTCAAGAACATCCAGTAGAGCTTTTCTAATACATCAGTCCCAGCGGCTCACAGGGCAGGTACATCACTGTGCCTTTACAAGTAAGAAATTAGCCAGTTAAAGATCTGTACACCTCCTCAGAACATTCTCACTGAGTTCATGAGCTCTTGTAATCTGCTGTATATTAACCAAAGACTTGCTTCACAGTTCTGAGTATTTTTTTTTTTAATTATTCACCATGAAATTCTGAACTCCAGTGGGTGGACGGGTGATGTAATTGCAATAAAACGGAAGGCTAATTAGTTGCTGGTTACTGTGCTTTTTCTCTTCCAAGTAACAGACTTTCATCTTTTGGTGGTGCCATTATGGCCTTTTCTATAGGTGTCCTTTACACCATTTAGCATAGCCAGGAAGAAAGTCTCCTTGTGTGGGGAATTCAGCACTTGTGTCAAAAGGTCAGAGGAAGGAACAGTTTTAATGCGAGATGAACATGAATGTATTCAGCAGTAAAAGCCAATTAAAACCATGTTCTGCATGAGCTACAATGACCTTGCATGGACCTTCTAGCACTATTGAGTCTATGAATTTCTTTTTCACTCTGGTTTTATTCGTCGTCTTCACTTTCATGTTGAAATTTCTGCAATAGAGTTATTAGAATGCTTTTCTCCTTTTGTATGCATTACTTTAGTGATGCAATGTTTTGCACATTTTGTTAAATGTAACTGTGTATGTGTTTCTGTGAATGTTTTGGTAAACACACAGGTACAAGCATCTTCCCACCTCTGCTGCTATGAAAGTCATCTCACAGCATCAAGCTTACACACACACACATTTGTATGCAGGTGAGTATCTGCAAGCCAATGACAAAAGTTTTTCCAAGGACAGATCTCGTAATTCTTGACTCGTTCCTTACCATCTCTGCGGCGTGATCTCCAGGAAGAGAGAAAGTGGGTTTTTGATAAGCTGATGCAACCTCTCGGTAACTTCTCCACAAGTGAAGTGTGTGGTTGCTCAGAGATCCAAACTCTGGGGTCCTGAACCTCTTGTGGATCTTTCACCGTGGCCCTCTCCACAGGGACGGACCGCCTGCAGCACCAGAGGCTCCCACAGTCCTTGTAACCTTGCGAATTCCAAAGTCACCACAGGGACGCACTTTCATACTTCTTTATGTTGATGAAACTAAATTAAACTTGATGAAGCTTTCTTTGGCAAGCACCGCAAGTCTTCTCCCTGGTTCTGTTCTTTGTCTGATAATATATATCTAAGCTGAAAATGTGTTCCATGTGTCTCAAGTGAAAAGCTTTCTTCCTCATGAGCCTTGTAAATATTTGTTTCTCAGACTTAAATCAGAGGTGTGGTTTGTCTAGTGTGTGTTTAATGTTTTAACACTGAAAGTTCAGCCCAGAAGAGCGTTAATCACACAACCATTATTGTCTGGGGTAAAGATAATAGATTTTCGCCAATGTACAGCACTTTACAAAAGTTATTGAAAAAAGTCAACAACTTTTCCAGAACAGAGCTTTAGGACCCTGTTGAAAACAACATTATTATAATCATATTTTATTTTATAATTCATATCATATAATTTATATATATTTTTTCTTTTGGTATCTACTGTACAATACCATATACAAGTGAATGTTCCTCTGAGAGAAATAATTCAGTTAAAAATAATGCTTTTCTAAGGTAATTCATTGTTCTTTCATTATTTCATCAGGACATTTTTTTTTTTACCTTTGTTCTGCTTTAATTCACTGTAATAAGTTCAAATATCAGTGTCAGCTGTTTGGCTTGTGAAAGCTGAATTATGAAATAAATAATCTGAATTTTCCTCGGCTAAGTTCACTGCTTCAACCCCAATAATTTTTTTGTGCAACTTTCTGGGTAAACTCCAAACATATGTCCTATTTCTAACATACAATCTGTCCTAAGGTGCTTAATAATAATCACTGGAGAACTAGATTACAGACACTTAATGCTCGGCCCCAACATTACAAAACATTAGGCACTAATTTATTTCTATTAGAGTACATTTGTTGTTTTGGGCACGCTGAAACTAAATATGAGTTCTGTTTTCCCTGGGATAAAGCCAGGGTTATCCATCTAGCAGCAATTACATTTGATTGCTCTTAAGCTGCTAAAGTTGCAAAATTACTTATTGTTGAAAATAAACACTGAATGAAATGCAGCGGAAACTCTGAAGTTTGTGTTCGAATGAAAATCTCTCTTTATAATTGCAAGCATGTGGCTTCGGCTTGTTCTGCTCAAGCATCTACCTTTTCTCTCCCTTTGTTTAAGGTTTACAGGGTTTGTTGACATACACTAAGAGGTTTTGTTTATGTACCTGTTTCCTCATATAATGCTTGCAGTTGGTAATTCATCTGTCTAAACAAAAACCAATGTAGTGGTTGCACAGTGCATAAATGTGTATGTTGGACAATATGAGCATATCTGAGTGTACAATAAGTATGCACACAGGAAAATTCATCAATTCATTCTTTAGCTGGTATAGCTGTGTTATGGAACATGATCCAGACGTGTTATTGGAACCATGCTGGTTATTAGCTTGGTGACCAATTTTTAAACAACAATTTTAAAATATTAGTTAGACCCAGTCCTAAGCTGTTTTGACCAGTTGGTGTCTAGCTTATTTCTGGTTCAAGATGGTCAACCAGCTTGGGGTTAAAGTTGCCCTAACTTCTAACCTTGCCAACTAGAAACCAGCGAGAGGTTTCGAGTTGGCAAGGTTTCTAGTAACCAGCACTCTGTTGCAGTTGCACTGACATCAGTACTGTCTTTATGAGTGACAGCAACTGCTACTCTGTTGTTATTGAGCTGGAATGAAGCAATACCAAATTTGTTGTTTGTTTGGTGAAGTTTTGTTTGCTGAAAATGTTTGAAGAATTCACTCACTGATTACACAGAACTTGCAAACCAAGTTTGGCCTCCAGGTTATGTAGGTGGATCTTAAACACAAACAAAAAAAGTTGTGCGTTTTGTGATGTGATGTTGCTTTTGATGGCAAAACTTTGACACTGTTCCTGTCATGTCTTTCTCTTTTAGGTAACTACCAGCTGTCCCCCACTGTGAACATGCCCAGGGATGACACAGTTATCATTGAAGATGATAGGTCACCTGTTTTTCCCGCCCGCTTGTCCGTCCAATCATCATCCAGTTCCAATGATGACATGGGATTTGTGACAGAGATGCCTGACTGGCCCAAAGAGGTGCAAATACAGGAGGAGAGGTAGGGAGGGGAATATTCTGTCACCTTTAAGAGAATTATCATAGCAGAAACAGGTTCTAAAAATGTACTGTATTTATGTAATCAATTTAAGAGATGTTTTTATATGGGAGTATATGAGGACACAGTGAATTGAATCTAGGATTAATGACCCATCTGAAGAAGTCGATGTGAGAACGGTATTAATTTGGAATAATCCATTTCCTTTTGCTACCTTCAGCTAACATCACACATTCTCATTAGCGCGTGAAGGACATGGGTTTGTCAGTGTGCAGATGTGCAGATCAGATCAGAGTGGCTGATGGTCAATATTATACTGATTTTTATTTAATGCTGACATGAATATTTTACACTGTATTTAGTCCAATACTTCTGTTTGAAAACAGAAAATGTTTCCACTTCAAAGGGCATATCTAAGTAGAGACTTTTTCCCCCACAGCAACTTACAAATGAAAATAAGTTGTGGCAAAATGTTTAAGATTGCAGTAGTTAAACATTTTATTGAAATTGACCAAGCAGAAAAAAATTCTTTGTTTTGTTTACATATATATTATAATGAGACCCTACAGTGATAGGTGTGTAATCCATGGCTAGACACACCTCTACATTTGACACAAATTTAAACTGCTTTTGGATATCAACTTGTATATACATGAAAGCCAGTCACAAACAAGCCCTCCCAATTTACCACAGATATTAGAGATTATACAGAGTTTAAATGGACTGCCTAGCCACACCATTTGCATCCAAACAACAAAAACTGAAACAGAGGTTAGTGTTGTAATGATAATGCGTCCTTCACACACACAGAATCAGTGCTGAGTCATAATCAGATGCATTTTTAAAATGTCGTTTTTGCACTTCAATGATTCATGGAGAACATTGATTGACCCAGACTAATGTTTTGTGATATCTAGTCTGTCATGAAGCCCAAATCGCAGCCTATTATGTTTGCACACAACGGTGAAATATGAGAGCTGATAAATAAATCAGATGTTTTCCGTTACGTCCTGCTGTGATGGTGACAGCTGTCAGGCCTCAGCAATAAGAACAAGCCCTGCTATCCAGGTTCCATGTTTTGACTTGAGTTTAATGGTTAGAGCCTAAAAATGGTGTGGAGCTCTTTTTTAAGTGTGTTTGCACCTATAAGCAAGCAACAGTGAGCAAGGCCTGACAAATCTTCCTTTTGGGAACCTTCCTTGTTGTAAAATATAAGAAAACCCACTATAAACATATAGCAATTTGTTTTTTATAAAATGTAAAAATGCAGAAGGTTTTCTGTTTCTGAGTGTTTGAAAGTGGACAGTTTGGGTAAGATTACAGTGCTTTAACCTACCTCCGTTATGAGAACAAAAGACATGTTTATAATTATACACAATAATCTGTATGATCTGTGTGGATGGAATTGCATGGGAACCCTTAAAATTGAAGTTGAAATGTATTGGTAATTAATTTTAATTATAATAATGGCAGTATCACTTAGGGCTGGGCGATAAAACGGTATCAATATTTATCGACGGTATGCAATTGTCGGTAACAATATAAAAATTCTTTGATATAGCCTCAATATTGTCGTTAAATTCCGCGCGTGCAGATCGTGGATCATAAACAGCCAATCAGATGTTTTAAAGAATGAGCACGCGCTGCAGATGAGACGCAAACAACCAATCAGATCTAAACAGGCAGGTTGCGTCGCTCTCAGTTTGGTTTCGTCATCGCAGGTGACATTAGGCTGCGCGCATGTTGAGCGCCGGTGGTGAGGAGATTATCAATAAAAACACGTCAGCTCGCAGTGTCGCTTTTTTGGTTTCTTTTCTTCCGACCAACATCAGAACAACGTTGCGTGTGAGCTTGTAAAAACCACAGTTATGTGGACGAGTCGCACGTGTGATCTGTATATTAGCTTAAGTGCGCATTTCATAGACAGCGATTGAAATCTGAAGAGTAAATGCTTGGAAACGGCATATTTTACCGAAGACCACACAGGGGAATTTATTGCACAAACCTAACGGAAGCCCTGGTCTCATGGATCTGAAAGAAAACAACCAAGTCTGCATCACCACTGACAGCGGGCGAATATAGTGAGAGCCACGTCACTTAATACATATGTGCTATTGTGTTTTTAACACTTACTGTTTTAAGACAAAGAAGAAACTTTTGTTTACAGGTTTTTGACTGCTAAAACTAATATAATTTGCCTTAATAATGTGGATAAATAAAAAAAACTGGTTAAATGTAAACTTTTATACTTGTCTTTTAAAAAAATTAAATAAAGTTAAAAATGTCAATAATTATCGATACCGATCAATATGAACTATTATATTGTGATAATTTTTTTGGTCATATCGCCCAGCCCTAGTATCACTAATGCTATTAATACTAATCTATAAGTATTAATTTTGTGGTTTCATTGTAGCAATCACTGTAGATTTATGAATATTTTGGTAGAAAGTACTGGATGATTTTCATAGATGATTTTCCATTTTCATAGTAATTTTTAAATTACTATTTAAAATGGCAGCTGTTTCACAGATAAAGTAATACTGGCTATTACCCATGAGAGTTTTGCCTCTGAACCTGTATCTGTAGTTTTTACAGATGCTACTACCTGTGTGTGTGTGTGTGTGTGTGTGTGTGTGTGTTGGTTTGTGTGTGTGTGTGTGTGTGTGTGTGTGTGTGTGTGTGTGTCACTGGCCACCATGGGAATTCTTTCACTGTTGTATATTTAGCCCTGTGCGTGTGTGTGTGTGTGTGTATGTGTGTGTGTGTTTGTGTGAGTGAAAGAAGGGGACTTCAGGCTCTTTAGGCTAAAAGCAAGTGACTTGAGCTATTCATTTCTGTCCGTTTTCAATCTCTTCCTCTCAGTCCCACAAGAAAACACATACTCCCACAATTCCCTTCACAATCCCTTTCAGGTCCTGTTCTTCATCTGGATCTTACTTTTGTGATGAAGTACGGTATGTTTTCATTTATGTGATGTCATATGTTTGTCAATAGGGATACAGGCAATGATGGTGCTGTCATTTACAAACACAAACACGTGTACACACACACACACACTAACGTTTGGCAGAGGTGTGCAGCAGGGCAGCCTCAGGCTAGTCTGAATATCTTATGCATAAGAGACAATTGACACAACTCTCTTTAGTTTCATACACCCTTATGCAAATTTAGGGCAACATCAATTTGGCAGAAGATGCACATGCGTACTTCACTGATTAATTAACCAGTGTTTGCATTAGTTTGCAATGCATGTCATAGCAGGTACATGTCCACAGGAGGGCGCTACCACAGGAACCCCACACACAATGTTTAAATGCTATATCAGCTTACTAATTAATGAATACTACATGGTATGTCTTACATATCCCTACTGCAGATTTTATTTTCCTGTTTTGTAAAATAAAAATACTTAATTCGTCAATACGTCATTTTAAATATGAGTTAATACAAAAAGTTAATTTGTCAAACTGCAACTAAGCCAAGTCAAGCACATTGCATTGTGGGATGCAGTCTTTCAGCTGTTTATAGGCACACACACAGCAGCATATCTCTCATTAACACATAAGTAGCACGTGACACATGACAAATGGTTATTTAACAAGGCTAAACCACAGTCTGCATAAAACATTAATAAAATGACCTAGTTATAGCAATAAACACAGCAACCAGTAGTTTGTGTGTGTGTGCTTTGTACCTCCAGTATGTTTAATAATGATCATTAAAAAATATATATGCGCTTGAGGTGTGGTTTAAAATCATGTATGTTGCATTACAGTAATATGTCCCTTAGCTAGATGAGACAATACTCATACTGTAAACTGACACACAAATTAATAAAAACGCTTAACAAATGATACTGATAGATTTATTATTGTTGTAATCACATTATAATTGTTATAATGTTATGCTGTTATAGTTGCCAAGCAACACAGCAGCTCAGGTGTATTAATATAGAATTCTACTGATATGCTGTCACAGATGTGCTTATATTAGAAATTTTACCATGGCATTGGACACAGCTCAACCAATCATATTGTAAATGAATGTTCCATGAATTTTCCATGAATGTAATTATCCCTCAGAACCTTTGAATTGTCATTTTCTTTAAGACTTTAAGTTATACTGATTTATTAACATCACAAATGTAAGTTCTCTATTTGTAATACCTTGTTTTGTGTCCATCAACGGCTGCCCAGAGATTCATGCTCTCATGCCTGAATCTGACCTTTAACCTCATGTTCACTGAGTCTCTGGCAATTTTTTCTTGTGTCAAATGACGTCAAAAACTGTTTTTCAGGCTGTAGTTTCCATTGAGCTTTTTGGTGAGCATTGACCCCAGCAGTGTGTTTAAACGCAGCTGAATCTTGTTATTAGCTGGACAGCCTATTTCTCCACCACTGGAGTTAATTGGAGATGCTTCTAATGGCCTAATAGAGTGCGATGGGGAGGAGTGGAGTGATCCTGCACTGTGTGCTGTGAGTGAGTGTGGATGGCCAGTTTGTTGAATCATGTGCAGGTGTCACTGGGCGAGTCTGTTGCCGGTGACAGAGAGATTTGTGAGTTATGTGCTGCTGTTGTTTGTTTAAAATGACTCTCTGGAGCTGAGGCATTCAGCACTCAAATATATTTTGTATGACGGATAAACAGATTTTTTTAGCTGTACTAGTTTTATGTGACTTCACAGTCTCTCACAGGTGTAATGAAATAATATGTAATGGAATGGAATAACTCAAAGCAATAATTTAGTCATGTAATAAAATAGATCCTTAAACAAGACCTGGTCACCTTTTGTAAACACACAGTATTTGTTTTGGCTGACTGGTCTACTGTACAATACGCTGAGTTAATATATTGTTACTTAGTTGGTATCACACACTAAAAATATCTTTAAATAAATTTCATAGTGTATCTTATGAAAGCATAGAAAAGCTCTCTTGTGTTTTATTGTGTTTATGTGTTGCCGTATTCTGGACTGTTAATTACACTTTCTCCATTCCCTAAATGCTAATGGATCCCTGTTGGATATGAATATTAACATTGCACAGCAGCGCGCTGTTGTTCCAACATGTTCAACATATTGCAGCTTACACTGCCTGCATTGTGTGTGTGAGAGAACCTCCCAGATGTTTTTCACATTTAACCCTCTAGAGTTTTCACCATTCCCAGGTTCAAATTCGTCTCAGCAGGCATCACACATGTAACATTTTTCCCCACGAAACACACACATGCTTTTACAGCTGAATATTATTCATAATTGAGGACAGAGGTTCTTTTTTAAAATTTAGTACCAACCCAGACAACAAAAGACATTAGGCAGAAATGCTCTCATTAGATGAGAATTGTATTGCCATGATTATAGAAGCAATATTAGCATATTAGTCCATAGAGCACCCACAGTCTATTCTCTAATGGTTTGATTTATATTGAACTTAAAGATGCCAATAATCACAAATGACAGCATGCCACGATCACAAACTCTGATTTGATTGGCTGTCTTAACATAACAACAGCACCTAGTGTTGTAGTGTCAAGTCATAGTGCTTGATTTTTTCACAAAAAAAGAATGATTGGAAAGTAAAATAAAGTATTGTTTATAAGAAAGCTGTCTGCTACAATGTGATACAGAGAGCAGAGGTTCTATTGGACTGCAGTGAATTACAAACAGCAAGAAACATTCTCCAAGTAAAAGGGATTGTGACTTAAAACACTAAAAAGGTGGGGGGAAAGACAAAAAAAAATTGTGTTAAAAATGTGCAAGTGGGATTTTAAAATACGGCTCACAGGAATGAGCTACGACTGCATTTTGACACTTTTAAAATCCCTGGGACACAACTTTGAGATGCAGTTTAAGTGTCTGCCTTGCTTCCATTTGTTTAGAATGAAAGATTTTTTGGTAAAAAATGTCTCTGATGACTTTTAAACTCTGCTTTAAAACTTGCACTGCTTAGAAAGTAATCATTTTAAAGTTACAGAAGCACTGGATGTTGTGAAACTTTCAAAATCAGTCTACACTAAGTATTGTTTCACTTTTTCCCCAAAATATTTAGGAAAAGTATAAAATTACTCTGATGTACACTAATATAAACACTTCAGCTGTTGTATTGGCCAATGACATATATAAACAAAAACAATTTAGAGCACTTTTAATGACCTTGTTTTGTAGATCCCAGATTTAAAACGTAAATCATTCCATATTTTCATTTAGAATTGTTTATAAGATTAATGGTTAAATGTCAAAACACGACAACATTAATTAGAATAGTTATATTCATTATGCAAAAAAAAATGCAGATTAGTTTGTTAACAGAGGCAAGCAGAAATCATTTACGTTACAATAAATTGTAATGTAAACAATCAAATAACAATCTTGGTTGATAGTACTTTGCTTGAAAACACAGCTAGAAAACAGTCTTCAAAGATTTTACATTATAACTAGCTGGTCTAAACTGGTCCATCTAGATTAGCTTGACAGCTAAGTGCATTTAACTATATAGGCTATCTTGGAAATGGTGGTAGTACAAACAGCTAACAAGCACTAACAGACCAGTGCCTGTTCCAAAATCAACACAGTTGTGGCAAGCTGCTATTTTGTAAGATAAGATTATTTTGTGGCGGTAAGTAGTTTTTATAAGGGTAAAATGAATCCTTAGTTTGACAATGCAAACAGCTATTATTATTCAGAGTAAAAATTGCTACATTGCATTACCAATGCAAAGGTTGTGGGTTCGATCTCAGGGAATGTAAGGACTGCTAAAAAAGTATACATTGAATTTACTGTAAGTTGCTTCGTACAAAAACATCTGTCAAATTAATAAATGTGAATGTAGTAATACTACAATACCTGCTCACAATTACTCAACTGTTTTTAAACTGAAGAAATACAGAGGTTTTAAATGCTATTTGTTAGTAAATAAACTGGAAAGTAGCACAGTTTAAGTATTGTCAGTATCTTTATCTCTTTCTCTCTTTTTCTCTTTCTTTTTCTCCCTCGCTCTGTCACACAAACACGTTAAAATCAAACATTCTGTGTCTCACTATAATTGGCCTCGATTTTATTCTCCCCTCTGTCCTTGGTTAGACGTGCTCTGTGTCTGTTTCCATCTGTACATTCAGTTTGAACACATTGTTTTGGTCTTCAGATATCACATCTCGTACATGCTGTGTCCTTACCTTCTCTCAGGAACATGGTGCATGCGTGTGTCATGAAGGAATATGGGATGAATAAACATCATTGGTTTGTTTGCTCTGTGTGTTGTTACTTTAGTGATAGAGTGATAGAGGAGTAAACCAGGGGCTTGTTTATTGTTTAGAGGTAAAACATATTGCTGCTTCAGGGCTCAAGGATAAGTGTGCTTTAAAGTGGTGAACTGAATGGGGTTTTGTGGAGTACAGCTTTTCTTCTAAAGTGGACCCCAGTTGAAAGAGACAGTCTGCTACAGCTGTACTATAGTATACCCCCGTCTGTTTCTTTCTTTTTCTCTTAGTTCTCTAGTTTCTCTCTCCTGCTTCTTTTTATACGTCTTACTTGTGTTTATCTGCCTTATAGTAACATATTTTTATTACACTTTTGAAGGAAAGGGAATAATTCATCATTCATAGCAAGTCTGTCAGAATTCTGTACCTTAGTTAAAATAATGAAAACACGTTTCAGAAAATTCATGTTGTGGAAATTAGCTATGACATTGGACCCTGTGATGGCCTTGAACAGACTGTCGGCCTGTCTCACAACCTGTTTTGAGGATTCACAAAAAATTAAATATGGCATCTACCCTGACTAAGATCTTATATTTCTATTCAGCTAAAATCCAAAATCAGCACAAATGTATGCAAAGCAAATCCAATGCATTTGTTTTATTAATGAAATAAATATTTAAAGGCTTTCCTGTAACTGAACTCTAGCAATAAGTTAAGGTTGTGGGTTCAGTTTCCAGGGAATTCATGAATTTGCAAAATGAAAAGCCTGAATGAGCTGCAATTCACTTTGAATAAATGTCTGTGCCAAATGCATAATTGCAAAAGTATAATGTAATATAGATTGTTTTTTTCTTGCAGTTCACTCAATCCAGACACAGATATGGATGGTGTGTTTCAGCGGGAGGGATTCGGCAGGCAAAGCATGTCGGAAAAGCGAACCAAACAATATGGGGATGCTGCTCAGCTAGACATTATCAAGAGTCGCAAGTCGAAGAGTATGGACCTAGGTAATATTTTTATTTAAACACTCCAACACCTAAAACCACTTCCTGTCCCTTGCTTTGCTACTTCCTGTTCCTGCCCACCTGAGTAGTGTAGTGTATCTGCTGGGGTGCGTATGTATTTTGATGCTACCGTTAATACTGTTGGGCAAAAAAGTGGCTGCACCAGGTTTAAAAAAAGGAAAGAGAACAGAGAGTTAAACATTAAAAATCCATTAATGACATGAGGTTACACGAATATGCAATTGTTGTAAAGGCCTGTACTTAACTTTAATTCCTATTTAGTTTCCATAGCTATACAAGCTTACAAATTTATAACCCATCTCTTAAAGTAGGGCTGTTAACTCACCAATTTTGGTTTGAGATGGGTTGGCAGGGACTCAAGGACAGGTCAAGGTTGCCGAAAGCACAGAGCAACACTCCGGTGGCACATCTCAGGGGACTCCACATCTTCTGTCGCATGACCTGGTGGTTAACCGGAGGAGATAAAACATCTCTTTTATCCTTTGCCTCTGCTCCTTTATCCTCAGTGAACATCAGGTCCACAGCCTCCTGAGACATGACCAATGCCCCATTGAGTCAAAAACAGAAAAGACACCTGGGACGTGTTTCCCTCAGAAACTCCCACTTTATATTTGAGTTTCAACAGTAAATGGGGCAGAAGATGGTTTACCACTAAAGATAGTGAGCAAAACAGTATTAAAAGAAATAAAACAATAACAAAGAGGGATTTTATTTTAAAGACATATTTTATTATATTGAGGTTGTTTGACATAATTTGGATGTCATTCAATTAAAAAGTGATGGGGGCATTAAAGGCATTAGTCTTGGTCTTTGGCTGTTAAGGAGTCGATTCTTTTGCCCCAGACTCACTGTCAACCTTTCTAAAGTGTGATCAGCTCTGCTTGTTCCAAAACTAGATAAATATAAATAAAAATTATTCTTATTATCAACAGAGAAAATATCTACAGGTTTAATGAGGTGCATGTTTTTGTTCACATAAACCTGTCTATCCAAGAGTTTAGTCTTATCCTTTTTTTACATTATTCTTTGTTTTAGCAGTATATACACTTATATATATATATATATACTGGAATGTTTGAAGTGTATTCAACAACATAAAATGTTTTATGATATGCCACATTTTACTTTATATGCCACAGATGTGACCTTCATGTATTCATATAAGTGTGTTCATACAAGTGTCTACATTTTTTTGTTAGGTACAGGTTTCAATAGTCCATCCCAGATCATTAAACACACAGAATTATTTATAACCACAAATTTTAAACAGGAAAGTGAGCTACTGTAAAATAGCTATTTAACATAGATCATAGTCCTTATTTATCCCTTAATAATAAAAAAACACAGAAGAGATTACTGCCCATTTCACAAGAGCACCAATCAACCACATCTCTGCTCCTTATAACTGCTTCTCAGTTACACCAAATCACTTGTGCCTATGAGCCCTTGATTTCCTATGAGCCCTTTTCTTAAAATGGTATTTCTGTCTGCAGGTTAAGTATATATTTTTGCTCATCTCAGCCGAATCCGATCTGCAGTAACAGTTTAAAGACATCTGAAAGCCACCATTTTTTTATGCAAAAAAATCTGACTTAATGGTTTCATTTCTCCCCTATGTGTGATAAGGGGGCCAAAAGGAATTGTTACACATTTGTGCATGAAGCTAAGCGCACTCACATAACACAGCATGACCTGCCAAATGCTTTTGAATGTTTGAGAGAGATGCTTGATTTATGTCTCTCTCTTTTTCTTTTTCAGTTACTCTTTTTTACCTCATGAGTTTTACTTTAACCATCTCGATCTGTCTCACCTCTGCTTGCTGATTTGCATGCCTCTTTGTTTGGCTATTGGAAGTGTGCATTATGGAATAAGATGGTGCATGGGTCTGGGAATGGTGGAATGTCTTTCATTAACCAATCACAATTGTTTATGCCTCCCTAACAGTAGCTGACGAGTTTAACCTCACTCCCCGCAAAGAGAGGATGAAAGGTAAGGCAACCAATCAGGGACACTCTCCACACTAACCTCACAATCCGATTGGATCTCTGTGTCTGTTTGGGCATGCTAGATTTCAGGTGGACCTTCAAATGGGACAAGTCTCCTTTATATTGTTTGTTTCAACCTCTGTTGCCAAACTTGTGAAAAATGTTGTCTAATGTAGAATGTTTCAGATTAGCCACTTTATTACAGTTTGAATGTAACCTTAGAAGGCAACAAGGCCTCTTAGTAGATTTTTATAATAGAGGAACAGTAACCTTAGAATGTAAAATACTAAGGCCACCAGTGATGGTGGAAATGAATCTAGCTATAAACTCAACCTGTGTGTGGAAAATAAGCCTTCTCGACTTCACATTTCTCTTTCAGTTGGCAGTAACTGTTAACAAAATCTCCAAATCACAACTAAAGGCTATGTGCATTGTGCAAGTTAAATAACTTGTTTAAAGTAATTGCCATCAAATCAAAAAGGGTGTTTCTTTCCGTTTTCCATTAAAATTAAGTGCTGTGGTGTCAAATTGACATTTTGGCAACAACTTTCTATTGGAAAGTAAAGCATACTGCCTTCTCTTGAGGGAATGTGTTGGAAGAAAACATTAATTATGCTGAGGGGTGCTGGATTGAAAAAGAAGGTGTGTATACTGTGTGTGTGTGGAGGGATAGCTGAAATTCCATTTGAAATAAAGACCCTTGTCAGACAGGCCTGTTGGCTTACTGCAATTAATTCATCAATGTCAGACATTTGGAGCTTGAATTACAGCACAGGGGACACATATTCACGTGGTGTGCAGAACAAGAGAGATTTGGGTTCTGTGTCTAAATTCATGATATAGAAATAGTAGTTGAAATTTGGTGATCACGATAGAATCTCAATTCCTACTAATAGTCTAAGGTTTTCTATATAAAGGCCTTCACATGTAGGTTCTCTAAAGCATCCAATGTTGTGATGAAGCATGAAACTACTGTTGCATGTAGGTCCAAAAGATTCAAAGAAAGCTTTAATTATAATTACTTTGACCTTTAAACTTTAAAAATATATCAGATGATTGTAGGATGTAACATCGAATAAATCAAAAATGATGGAAGACACACTCTTTCAATGTATATGTTTATGCATTTGACAGATTTTTTTAATGTTTACTACACACAGTTTAAGCTGTCTGGCTACCCAGCCCTTTGTAAAATTACGCATCTGTGATGCTATCTGCCACACTTTGCATATGGAGGTCAAATCGGCACACATCACTTGTGCTGATAGGTGAACTGAAGCCCTGACACAAGCCATATGAAAGGTAGATAAAGATATTTTTAAGTGTTGAGGTAATTTGAAACTATTACAGTACAAATGTTGAAATGACTGCCAGAACTGGAAGCTGTCATCATTCATTTTGTATGAGCTTTTAGAATGTCAAAAACATCCAAAAACAAGCTCTTTAATGGACATAAGGTTCTTAGATGAAATTAGAGAAAGACACATGGCGAGACATATAGATAACAGACATGGAGTTAACTAAAACAGCTTGGGATGATCCATAGTCCTTAAAATAAGTGGAAATAATACAGTCTAGGAGACAGATCTTCATTGTGTAGGTTAGAGAAACCCTGGTCTCATGTTTCTAAGCTTTTCTATATCAGCATAAAGTCTGGTTCACTTTACAGCACTGTTTTCCCAATAAAACTGTAAAATCTAATATATACTTTTATAACTTCTTCACTTGTTTACCTTACAAACAAAACTGTGCATGCATTTGAAAAGATGTGAAGTCACTAACTTCACAAAAAATGTAGTGAGAAGCACTCGTAGCAGCCTGAATTTCACTTTCCCACTCTGGGTGGTGTTAAGACAGCCAATCATATTAATCAGTGTTTGCCATTTTTATGTGCAATATCAATCAGACAGTCTCTCCACAGAGTGTAAAAGTGTTACTGTATACACCTGGAACCACTCAGCTGTAATATACTACCACTGGGATCCCAGTTTATGTTCAATTACGAGAGGCACAACCTCAGCTATGTAAACTTCACCATTCCCCATGTTCTTACGACCCAATAAACTTGTGGTTGAGGGCAGCCTACATAACAGTAAATAGTCCTGAAGCGACCAAATGCCAGGAGATATTTGCTCTAACACTAATCAAATAATGGCATTTCTAAAAATGATTGTGAATAATGATGTCACCATCTGGCAGTTTCATGATTAAGCAAAATGTAGAAGATGACTCAGCAGAATTTGAGCATGGCTAATATCATTATGCCAATGGCACAGATGAGACGGCCATGACTGATTGGCTCGTGGTGTTAGAAGTTAATTAGGACAGATGTAAAGAAGGAAAAGACAACCGGGACATCCTCTGGTCCACTAATGATCCAGGACAAGTAGGAATGGAGGTTGGTAACCCTAAGACTCCTTCATCTTCCTGGACACACCAGGACAAAACCTCCTTGGCCACTGTGGAGCTATTTTAAGCTTAATCACCCTTTTAACTTAATGCATAAAATTGCAGATAGATGAATACATTACACAGGATGGATTGTGCTTTCATACGCTAATGCTGGCCTGTGCTACTTTGAGTATCAGTCAAAAGACTGTTGCTGGGCCATCTTAACAATACCACAGCCATAGCAGCTAAATTAACAAGCTCAGGTTATTCAAAGCGTAAATGATCTTTCTTTTAGCATTTAATGGTAATCACTCTTAAGCACTGTACTGCACAAGGTGCCTTTATGGGCTTTACTAATTAAAGAGATGCAGGCACTTTACATGTTATTTTTTATATTGCTATGTCTTCACTATTATTATCTCTGTATGTTCTGTTTTTCTCACTTTCTGTTTCTGTTCTTTGTACTGCCGTAAAACCATTGACTGTATAATATCATTATTTTAAAAGCCTAGGGGTACTTTATGAATAGTGTTATGAATTATTGGAAATATAATTATTCCATATGTACAAATACTATTTGAATGTGAGCATATTGTGAACATGGCATTACAATGCACTGTTGTCTTTTATAATCCGGTTTACCATGTTACCACCATTTGGACAGTACATGAATGTCCATTGTCCTTTAAGTAACATGGTATATATGAAAGTACTATGGTATTATATTCTGGAGATGTATTATGGTTAATAACAGGTTTGTTTGTAAACACAAGATTACCATGCTTTTTTTGACATGCTTTGGATTGCCTGTAATGCATATATGATATATGTAATCTGTAGCAAATATGGTGTATATCAAATTAACATAAAACTACCATCAACATATTTCAACATATATATACCATAGTATGTACCACAGTTTCATAGTATATATGGATACTATGTGTATAGGTGCAAAAAATGGTATTATATATATGGATATGTAATACCATAGTATCACTATGCTTCAGTAAACCACAGTACATTTTGTAAGCGTCTCTTTTTCTCTTTTTCTGTTTTTTTCCTCATTCACATCAAGATGAGAAAACCAGAGTGTGAGGATGAGTATATATGACATGTGTTATAAATCATACAGTGGTTTGATCCGGTGAGGGTTGCATGCCAAAATCCAGTTTAAAAACACACACACAAAGCACAATCATGAGCGTTCTGGTCCTTGACATTTTTTGCTCCCAGCAGATACAATGTCACAAGGCAGAATACTGAACAGGCTGAGCGGTTTGATTATTGCAGGATTCAGAGCAATGTAGAATTGTGTTACCTTGAACTGTGCCGTCTTCCTAGGCTTTATGCGCTCAGGCTTTGTGTTTGCTGGGCTTTGAGTCCCTGCACTTCAGTGCAGCAGATTGTGCATAAGCTTTGAAAGCCTTGTGTTCACATAGTATTCAGAACAGGCCGATTAAGAAGGATTCTCCAGCATATGGGAAACAATGTCATTTCATATGCTCGACAGGCTCACTAGATTCTTTCATTTGTCATTTTTTTCAATAACAAACCAAGGCTAAGAACCCACCCATCCCACAGATGCAACATACTTGCTCAGGAAATGGAATGCTTTAAGTGAAATGGAATGAGACTGTCTCCACTTGTGTACTTCGATGGTCTTTTATGTGTCTTTGAGTGTTTGTTTGACTCTGGGCTTTTTTGGTCCTGTTGACAAAATAATACACATTTCACTCTCACTATTTGCAGGCTTGTGGGACACACTTAAAAACACAATTGTTAATAACTTGCACACTAATGTTTGAAAAGTCTTTTTTTGGACACAACTTTATTGTAGTGAAAATGCATTGTTTAAAAATTGCTGAAATCTGATTTAATTTAATGTGCCCACAGTTAAAGAAACATGTGACTAAGTTGAACTGTATGTCTAGGCCCTCCTTTTAGTATTGTAAAAACTCCACAAGCTCAAAGTCCATTGAGAACATATTTATTTGACTTGACTTTCCTTTAAATAAAGTTTCCTCATTCTGTTCCTTTGTAATGGGGTTAATTGGCTAATCGCAGGGTTGACATTGGATAACCTAATCAGTTGACTACACAGGACAGGTTTGCTTGGTTAAAGGATCAGAAGGGTTTTACAAGGACTGTAATCTCAGATGTTGCTACCAGTTGCGAAAGAATAATAACAGTTGTGGTTTTAGTTTGGACTACACCACAGGCCTGGCACGCTGCCTTCCCACTTGCTTACATTTCCAACAACTACCCCTACATTACGAATCACCTGTAATCATTTCCAAACCTTGTTTTAAGGCTTCTCAGTTTCTTTCTTTCACATGCTCACAGATGTTTCAGAAACATTCTTCTTTCAAGAGGGGTAATAGATTTCTAATTGTTTTCTTACAGCGTAGGGGGTTTATTTTGTTTAGCTAATCGCTATTTTGCTTCACATGTTTCCTCCTAAGAATCGTCTGGGAGCTCAGCAGCCTCTGAGCACGCTCCATTTAGCACTCCGAAAACAATTCTGGAATCTCGGAGTAGATGGTGGGGAGATGTGTTCAGGAGATGGTCCAAACAGTCCACCGTAACGCATCATATAAGAAGTATGCAAAAGGGGAGATTGTGAGACATGTTTTCACAGAATGTATGTAGAATGCCAGTTTAGATCTGCCGGGAAGCCAAAGAGGAATACAAAGGAATTTTTCCAAGAGCACACAAGGTGAAAACTGCATCACTGAAAGAACCATACGGTTCTACTGGCAACTTTAATGTCTATTTTTTCAAGTATAATGTGATGTAAAATATCACCTGTGCCTAACCACATGACCGCAGATTCAGGGTCACTGTTGTAGAAAACCTCACACAGGCGTACTCTGATAGAACTGCCAATGCCCAAGTCTCGCCTCACTAGCCAAATCTAAACAAAGAACAGCAGCCATAGGAAAAATAATTATGGCTGTTCATGTGGGAGAACATTAAATGCAAACAGAGGTTGTGGGGGCTCTACTTCAGCATCGAAGCCAAGACATTTTCCATCAATACCTGTCATGAAGGTCTTTAACGTATTTCAAGTGAGAAACAGGCTGTTTATGCTACCCAGTAAATGGAAATAGCAGTCTCTGCCACACTCCTCAGAACAGTAGAGTTGCTTTTGGTTACCATTTATTTATATAACATTTGCATGCTAACTGTGTTAGAATGTGCACATGGCAGCTGATTTTGCTATACGTTTTAATAAAACGCAGCTGTATTTTCATTATTGTATAATCTTAGATCATCTGGGATGTTTCATATCTCACACAGCGGTATCATAGATCACTAAACCTTATGCACATGCATGTGTAAAACAAGCATTTGCGCATTTTGGCATTTATCAAGTTTTTTTGTTTGAGGTGTACAGATTATTTTATCCCAATCATGCAGGTGGCTAAGATTATTTTTGGTACTTGGCAACTGTTCCAGAGTCTGTTCCATATGGGCTTACACACACACAGACATTCACACACACACAGACATTCACACCTTTCACATGGATGAACAATAACATTTTCCACACCAGCCAATGGTGGTGAATTATGACATTTTGCCTGCCATAAATATTTCATACCAACAACTATTTTACATAATTTTATTAACCATATTTTTGTCCCTATGACAATGCAATCAAATCATAAATGCTAAATAATCATGAATCACGAATGCTCATTGAAATTTTGTAAAATATTTTTGTCCTTTGTGTGACATAATTAAGATTTTTCACTGCATATAATGATATATGTTGCCCGGAGGTAAAAGTTGTTAGGAGACATGTGGGTCGTGACAGATGTTTTCTTCAGTAGACTTGATTTGAATTCTTCTGAAAACTCGCTGAGGTAACTTACATTTGGCCCTTGCTGAGTGTTAATTTTGGATCCTGCACACACACATACAAATCACAGACCCAACCAGCCCAGCTCCCTTTTTTTAATATTCTGGTGATTTCCAGAAATCCTTTAGAATGAGTTTTTGTAAAAAGGATTAATGTTGTCTCTGTGCTGGCAGTTGTTTGAATTGCAGGCCTACTGTGTCTTTGTAATGGGCCCTTAATGAGGAACAAGTGGATTAAAGGCATGAAAAGGTCATTAAGCAGGCAAGTACAGGGAGTTTCGGGCAGGAATTGCTGCTAAATCAGAATAGCCCGGGTTGCGTGTGTTTAGTCTACAAGCTTTTGCTCTTCCTCCTCCTTGTTCTCCATATCCTTTCTGCCCACCCCCCACGACCACACAGGGAAGATAATGGGCCTCATATTTGGGCCATCCATCAGTGCCTTAAACTACAGAAAGCAGTTATGTGCTCTCTCTCTCTTTTCTTTCTCTCTCTCTCTCTTGCTTTTTCCAGTCTTCAGTTTTTTCTTTGTGTAAACTCTTTACACACACATACACAATAAGGAAAAGATGCAAAAATGACCTCAAAAGTTAAAAATGTGTTTTTGTCTCTCATGACGGATAATGTATTTGACACCTCACTGTATCCACTGGAGCCATGTATATTGAATATTATTTTTCACCCTCCATCTGCGGATAAACATGATCTCAATATGCACATTTGTCTTCAGTAAGAGATGTACAGAAATGAATTAGGAGAGAAATATTTATTTTAAAAAAAAAACTATGATATGTCTTTTTTTCTCCCTCTTGCATGTTTTTACTTTCTCTCCACCCAAAGGCAACTCCACGCGTGACGTGGGACCATCGTTGGGCTTGAAGAAATCCAGTTCTCTGGAGAGCCTCCAGACAGCTGTGGCTGAGGTGACGCACAATGGAGACGTTACTTTCCACAGGCCCCGCCCCAGAATCATCAGGGGGAGGGGCTGCAACGAAAGCTTCCGGGCGGCCATTGACAAATCATACGACAAGCCTGCTGTGACCATAGTCAATACAGAAGAAGATGACGAGGGCATGGAGACATGTAAGTATGGCAAACAGTTCCTGTAAACTTAGTGCTATTGCTCATACTTAAGCTTATAGATTTGAACAAGCCCCTATGCCTCACTAGGTAGTGATATGTTAAGTCGTGCAGCTTGTTGAGGACAGATGTGCTATTACTGTTCCAATCAATTCGACTAACAATAGTTCAGTAGGCTTGCATTACATGAGGGACCTGAACCACTGAGAACAAATTATCATGTAGAATATGGGATAGGCTTGATTGGGGTTGACATGGGCCAGTGTACAACCACCCAGATCACCTTAGAAACCCTTTAGCAACCGAAAACACTTTTGCAACCACATTGCAAAGTCTTGGCAACCACCGACAACATTCTAGCATCGTGTTTCATGGGCAAGCACCGCACTTCCAATAACTCTGTCCAAACAGCGCATTTTTATTAATTTCTTAACCTTGTGTTTTCTCTTATATATTGAAAATGGCAGCTCATGTAATCACTGTGCTATTAGTATAATTGCACAAGCGCTATAAAACCAATGTGACACAATATCAATGGCAATTACATCAGTTGTCTTGCACAATAAATAGCTGAGAGTATCACAAATCATCCAGCGATTTAGTTTCAAGTCATAGTCAGCATTTAGTAGAGAAACAAGGATGCAGGTCCCACAGGAATGTTTCTACTATGTTGAAAATTAGAAAAGCAGAAGAGATCGCTCCTTACTGTAAGTAGGTCAAGTCTTTCCTCCAAGACTCAAAAGGAAATATACAGCCAATTAGCATCTGTATACATGCTATAGTATTCATTTTACCCATGACCAAATGAATTTCCAAACGCTGAGCATTTTTCTCTGAAGGGACATTAAAGGAGTTTTAAATGGATCTTTCTTAATGCTTGCAGACCGTAAATGAGTTAGAAACTGTTTACTTCATCTTTTCACACAATACTTAATATTTGTAGCTTTTTACTGTTCAGTGATTGCTTGTGGCTGTGATTTGTATTCGCTTTGTATTTTAGGTTATTATTTAGTTTGTCAAGTTTTTTCCTTGCCACAATCTTCTGCATTAAATTTTTTACATTTAATCAATGTCTGGAATTACATTTTACATGAAATATTGATTTGTTGTGTAAACAAAATGTACAGAATTAGCATTAACATTGTTTCACCTTTTTAATCCAAACAGCTAAGTTTGTTGGACAAATATACTTTCATTATTATAGAATGTATTGGCAGATGAAAAAATGGCAGATATTGATGTTTTTCATACAACATATTATAACATTGTTTTACAAATGTTTTGCCTCAAGAATAAAAATTTATAGATTGTTCAGGTAACAGAATTAAATTAAATATGGTCCAAGTACTGTCAAATGCTGATCAGCCAAGTTTCATTTTTACCCAGATAGGCCTGTCTAGGAAAAACACCTGCCAGAAGAAAACAAAAAAAATTACACTATTACTTTGTTCCCCATTAAAAGATTCCATTAAAAAAGCAAGCAGAAATTTTAAAAAGTCAAATTATTTGTCTGAATCCCTTTGTTTTTGTAAGCTATGTCCACATTGCGCTAAATACTGTCTTATCTCTTCCAGAGAGCAATAGAGTGCAAATGCGTAAGATTCCACGGCAGAAGCATATTGCATTTCTCTGCTTCCCATATTCAAATAACTCTGTTTTTCAATTTAGATAAGAGGAACCTGCCTATGCCTGTCACAGAGGTTAATAGTCAAAAGTTGACAGATAAGGGTGGGTTTTTTCTTTTCTTGCAGACACTTTTATTTACATAAAATGTGAATTTGGCATCACCCGAGGAAAAATGTGTCACCACAAGATATCCAGCCAAGAAAATGAGTTAGGCTGTGTTTCGCTATGTTTTATGTTTCCTAAATATCAGGCTTAAACGTGCTTGGCTTCTTTTTTTTAGAGTGGCAATTTCAAGACTCTATCAGAAGTGATCGGTATTCTAAAGAAGAAATGAATACAGTGGCGCTTCAAAAAGAAATGTCTAATGACGCCTTTTGATTACGGTGCCTAAACATTTACTACTCAGTCCTGCGCAGCTGAAATTTGCTGTTAATTACTCTAATTTGTTCCTTTTCGCATTCCAGTCAACAATTAGTGAAACCGTAACTTACTGTGATAACCGTTTTGATGAAAACGCTATTGATCTGTGAAGTTGCTGCTGTATTGACTATGAGTCTTCTTGTTCAAGTTAATGAGGGATGTTTCTAAATAAAGAGGGCACAGTCCAATTTATACTTCCTGCCTTCCATATTATTTTCCATTTCATCTCCTTTAATTCCATATTCATGAGAATCAGAAATTTTCTGGATACATAACAACAAAACTGAGAACTTCTCGTCCACACTTGGACTAAAACTATCAGCCCTCCCAGGGGGCCAGATGATTTTCATCAGTCGTGCTCTCTGATATTAGGAGCTGTAGAAATTAGCACAGCCGTTCAATTTCAAAGCCTGGTTTTAATTGCCACATGCAGCTCAGATGTGGAGATGTGTTGCTTTTTCTCATAGTCATCCGATAAGTGATTAAAATGACAGCCAACCAAACCTTTGTTAGCATTATCATCTCCTGAACATAAAAAGTATAATAATAATAATAAATTGGGGTTTTAAATCTGTAGACAAAGACATAGAGAATATGGCAAAACACAAAGATGCATAGATTTGTGCAATTTTTTTTAACCTGTGATTTATATTTCTATCCTTGTGTTAGATTCTCAGATTCACACAGAATTAGAAGATTGCTGATAACTAAGTGAATTAAACAAATGTATCAGCTCAGAAATGAACACCCAACCTCTTCCCCTCACCACCGCTCATCTAAGCATGCAAAAAAAATCCTTGATGCTCTCTCTCTTTGATAAGAGCCTTTCTTCCAGCCATCAAAGTTGTAACTGACATCAGAGATGGTTGAGTATTAATAAGCCCTAATCACACAGGCATCTGTCATCAGTCTCGGCTGTTACATCACTCCATTGGAAAGCACTTTGCTTTTAGCGGCCCATCATTTTTTCCCTCTTTTCTGAACGTTTTTAAACTTACAATTACTGACAAATTAATTACGTCCACGGCATCAGGAACGGAGACAGTGGCTGCAATCAGACTAGCGCTAAAATGGAAATGATCAGCCAGCTGCCATCCCCGGTGATTACGCCGATATGAAAAGTATCGCAAAGATAGGTGATAGGACACCAATTAGCATTGCAAACGATACTCAAAAATAAAACACACCCACTGAGACTCATGCTTACTTTTTTAAAGCACCGTCAGGCAGCTAGCATTAATAAATTATTAATGAAATATATCATCACTTTGACTGGAATCCATAAAATTTGGCTTTACAAAATTCATGGGGTATCAGAGTCAGAAGTGCTTTGAGAATACAATCTTCCTGTGGCTCGTCCATTAGAAAGCTGAACCCTTCGTCTTCCAAACAAACATCTCAACAGCCCGGTGACGTGATAAAACAGCTCAGTTTGCCAAGTTATTGCTCATATTATCTCCAAAGACCTCTAAAAGAAGTCTTCAAAGTCCCCAGTGAACTAAAATATAGTTGATGATTTATTGTATGCAGACAGCAGGGAAACGATTGGAAAATAATTTGCTTTTTGAGAACAGGTCCTATGCGGATGGAAGACTTTATCAGAATCTCTCTGTACTTTTGTGTACACACCTCAAGCAAAAATATCCCTGTCGATCGATAAGCAGCGTCCTAACTCTTTATCTTCTGACTGAGAATTGTCTAGACCAGGGCTTCTGCAGTCATATATAAAGTCAATAAAACACCTTTGCAGCTGAAACGAACTCAGTCATTGATACAGACTGTAGAGAGGCACTGGAAAGACCTTCAGAGTAGTGAGAAGAATAGAAGATGGAGTTCTTCTGATGCTCGTGTCTGGGCCTTTGAACTTCTGAGTTCACTTCTTCTGTATGTTTTATTGGGTCAGTAAGGAATAGCGCTAATAGGCTTCCTGCAGTGCTGCTGGGTAACTGAATTTGGCTAAGATGGTCGTGCTTTGGTGAGGGGATATGACCCTTTGAAAGCAAAGAGATAATGGGGATCCTTCAGACTTCTGAGGTAAAATCCAGCTAAGGAACACAGAAAAGAAGTTGGGAAATGAAAAGAGCACTTGTAGATATGCTTGAGTTTGAAGGTATTAGTTAAATATCTCATTAAATTATAATGTAAAGATATTTAAATAAACATACTAAACACTCTACATTAACCTGAATTCTGAATTAAATAGTGGTAAACATTTGAGCTATTGCTAAATGTTGCTAAAATCAATTGATTTTTACGTTTCCCTTGAGTAGTGAGAAAATATGAGTAGTGTTTCCTAAAACCCACTAGGAATCAGGTTGCTAGGGTGTTGTGAGTGGTTGTCATGGTGTTTATAGAATATTCTGGGAGGCTGCTGTATATCAAACTGTATGTCTGAATAAAGTAATGTCACACTTTTCCTCGAAAGGTGTACAATTAAAGCCATTGTTTATCATATTGATATATAACAAAGACATATAACAGTGTAAATTGTGTAAAATAATGCCTAAGTGTTAGCAAGCACAACTAACTCTTATTATTATTCTAAAACCTGCATGTCTTTCTAAAAAGTTTTTAAAGTATTTTGAGGACAAACCTATTAGCAGCAGTTTTGCAATTGCTCACTTTTGGGATCAAATGTTTAATTTGGCAAATCCAGGCTGATGCTAATAAACCTTGCTCTGTTTTTGTAAATTCTCAGGAGCTTAGTGACTCGATGTTACTTAGCATCCCTGTGTCTAACTGTGTGTTTTTCTCTTATCACCTCAGTGGAGGAAGATACAGAAGAGAGCTCACGATCGGGCCGTGACTCTATTTCCACTGCAACTGACCTCACCCTTCCACCTGGCGGAATGAGCAACACAGAGAAACAGATGAACGGAGGACGGAACAAAGACGACAGGAAGAAGGAGCATGAAGGGAAGGACAAAAAAGATAAGAGTAAAGCCAAGAAAGGTGTGCTGAAGGGACTTGGTGATATGTTCAGGTAATGTAAACAAACCTAAGCACAAAAATCACTACATTTAGCTTGCACTAGCATAACATGCTATCTCCAGTACATTTAAGCATGAGGAACTTGGATACTGATAAGAAAACTTTACCTTTACCTTTAGTCTTGCTTTGTTTAGTCAATCCTAGGGCAGTTTTCATCAGATTGTGTAATAAGACAATATGTTTTATTCATTAATGCATAGATTACGCACTCCAGTTTAGCCTTGGCAAAGCACAAACTTCATACACATCTCTTGCCTGCTAATGTGAGAGTGTGATTTGATTACAAACCGTGGCATATATGTGCTTACAAATTAGCATATGAGAGAATGCACTACTGTGAACGTTTTGAGACTTTTGTCTCCAGTCTGAATGTCATCCCAGCCGTTGTTTGCAAAGTTTTACAGACAACTTCACCCCACAAGGAGGTCAAAACAAGCGTATGGGAATCGGTTCATTTTGAAAATAAATCCAGAGGATTAAGATTTATTCAGCTTTCCAACATAAACCAGCCTGAAGTAACCAAGCAAAGCTCCTCTGGAGTGATGAGGCAGGTACAGATAAAATACTTCTGGGGGCCGCTATCATGAAAAGGTGTTTTCCTGCTCTTCCCTCCCCTCTGGGCTCTTTGAAATAGCGGGTCATGCATCCATTTTTCCAAATGCAGTAAGCATTTCCCAATGCTGGGCTAATTAAGCCAGGTCTCCATTAATTATTCTGATTTGGTGCTTATTTGAATCCTGCATAAATTATACACTCTTATCTGCACAATAAGTTGTTTTGAGGTGGATTAGCGTAATAGGATTAGTTAGTTTAGCGCATGGCATGCTGTGCCATAATGAACAATATAAACGACAAGTGTTTCCAGGTCATGTTTCATGAGCTCTGAAGGGGTGGTTATAGTAAACCCTTGATTTGAGCTCTTCCACACTTTTATTTCCTGTGGATTGAAGGTGGTAGACAATTACAAGGCCATAATGAAACGCTAGATTGTGGCCTGTGTTTTGAGATTTTTGATTAATTAACTAGATGGTGGGTGCTTGAATATATGCAAAACTCAATGCCACAATGGGTGGTTGTTAGAGCATTGACTGGTGGTTTCGAGTGTTTGGAATGTTAATGCATTTCTAGGTCATCGCTAAGTTGTTTAGTGCGGTCTCTAGGGCATTGCTAGTAGGCTGCTTACAAAGGATTGTGTTTACAAGGTATTTGCTAGGCAGTTGTTGTGATGTACAGTACATGGTGATCACTTGGGGATTGGTAGGCGGTTGCTATGTTAATCTGGGTGATCACTAGGGTGTTGCTAGTTGGCTATTATGTTGTTCAAGGTGGCTAAGACATAGCTTGTGTGTTTTCAGTTTTGCTGAGGTATTACTGCTGCAGGCTGTCACATGTGAAAAGAACTCAACTCTCTGATTTCAATAACAGGTCTAAGCTTTAGAATTAGCAAAATTGTAACCTGTTTTTGTTGGTAGATGACTGACAGACCAAAGTTTTGTGCAGAGAAAGTTTGGTAGTAGAAGTTGAGTGATGCTTTGCTTCACAAGTACCACTAATTAGGAATACACTATGTGTGTGAAGAGTTCATCATTCATTTTATTCAGCTTTTGGAGCAGGGAGCAGGGGGCAGGACACTTGCTGGAAGATGTTTGCATATCGCTCATCTTTGATCTTACCCCCCGTCTTCTCTCATCATGTCCTCATTAGAATCACATCTATGCCCACTTCACAGCTGAAGTGTTTTAAGTGCATGGTTAAAGAGTGACTAGTGCTGGGTTTGCTCCAAGGTCATGGTGACCTCATCAGGCAGGGTAACTCATGTTGTACTGGGATCTTAAAACACCTAGTGCATGCATAGCAAAATCTGACCTTCTCGAAGGAGAGAAGCTGGATTTATGGCTTCAGTGATGAGGCAAAATAAGCTTTAGATGTTCCTCAGTGTTCACCGCCAACAGTTTTGAGCTTCCAAGATGTCTGTTCCTCACCCACTCCTTTGTTTGGCGTTTCAGCGCCATTTTTCATTTTTAGCTTGTTGCTATAATGTTGTGTTGATTTTGGTGGCAGTAAGGTGATCTGAAAATAAAAATATAAAAGCTCTATAACAATGCTGCCCTTCTACAGAGTGTGAAACTGATAAAATGACTATGACTTTATCTTAATGTATTCACAAATTAGGTATTGGGCATAATATTGAAAGTTTCACATTTTTAGTGTATACGTGTATTAATTGTCATTTGTCAGGACATTAATATTGTGACTTAAATGCCTTTAAAGTCATGTTTATCAGTTTCACACACTGGTGGGTTAAGTCTTATGCCTTAGTAAGGCAGAATAGTAATTACAATATCTTACTTTAGCAAGCACTGCCTATTAATAGATGAAGAGAGCAAAACTTTAGAACCACAATAGAGCAGGGTAAGCAGATTTTGCATTTATTTTGTGTGTTTGAAAGGTTTTAACTGTTTATTAAGACAGTTCTGGCCCCCACTGAGCACTAGAAATTCTCAGCACACAACTCAGTCCTCAGGTTCTCTCATTACATCTGCTGTACCTTTCCTCAGAGAGCCCTCAGACATACCCATCACCCACAAATGTCCCCACATCTCAAGAGAGTGAAGATCTCGCTCATTGCATTTCTTTTCACACATATACAGATTCACTCTTGCAGCAATATACATTAATTTGGCATCTCAAGACCCTTTTTAACTGTGGCCGTCCTTCACTTATTCTATCTCCTCCATCTTACTAACACACACACACACACACTCTCTCCCCCCACAAGGTGGTCTCAGAGGCGCTTGCAATACACTGCAATTTGAGCTCATCTGCATGCGTGGGTAAACGTGCCTTGATGAGCTCTGTGCTTAATGGACATACTGATTGGTAGAGCATTAAAATCAGAACAGAAAGACAGAGAGAGAAAGTGACGAGATAAGAAAAGAGAGATGGGGAGAGCAAAAGAGAGAGAAATTTTAAAATGAGACACAGTAAAGAGTTTAATGTCTGGCCACAACAGTGTGGAGAGGTAAACAGGGAAAAAATGATGCAAACAAGGAAACATAAGATAAAAATACATATGTGGCAGATGTTTGATTTAGTCAAAGAGGTTCTAGAATTCATTTATTTAGTATAACTGTATTGACTGTATTGAAGTGAAAAAATCATCCAAAGTTTAAATATTTAGATTTTAAATTTTTGCGTGAACTCTCTCTGTAAAGCTTTTTTAAAAGAAACTAAATCATGACATTTAATGTTTTATTTTGCATTTGCTATACAGCAGTAACTTGATGCCACGACTTGCAAAGCACACAGTATATGAGGTGAGTGTGCATGTGAAGAGTGTTAGATTTCATGCCTGACTGCACATGAGTCTAATAAATACTGTAGGTCATCTTTATCCACTGAATGACCACATGCACGTACCACTTAACAAATGACCTGGAAAGAGGGTAGATGTCACTTTTGTTGTTTTCTCATGTCCTACAGGCATTAATGTATAAGAGGTACAAGAGAGTCTGTCATTCTTTTTGATATGGTCTTTTATTCAAGGCCTGTTTAGATGCCCACAGCTCACCCCAGGCCTTGTTTGCATGCAAAACAGGTCATTGCATTTAAACAAGGAAAGGCAATTGTTTTATTTTTGACTGGCCACGTCAATAGCATATATGAAATAGTGGCCCAGATATGGTGGATGGAAAATAAGACAGAACACAAACTAACGTTTTTAGAACATAACTCTATTCTTGAATCCAACATAACTTTTTCATTTATATCATGGATAAATGTTTACAATTTCACCACCTTATACTTGTACATGGCATCATTACTTGTAGATGGGGCTCCTTTTCGTGGTTCACTGACGCACCACTGAGACACAGTACGCCACTGGGACCACCTTAAGTATCGTCTGCTGAAAGAGTGGAAGAATGAAGGATAGAAAAGGGAGTAAAGACTTAAACGAGTGCAGTGGAGTGAACTGGGGCACAGGGAGGAGGCGGAACAGGAGAAATGCCTGTTTTTACACGACTGGTCACGGCAACTTTGGCCCGAGGGTGAATATTCTTCTACTGCTTGCATTAGTGGACACTATTTATAGGATGTAATTGGTAATCTTGATTTCAGCCCCACATGCACACATTTAATTACCCCCACCTCTACCTCAGCCTCATCCCTCCCCATTCACTGACCTTCAAACCTCAATATACAACCATCCTGCATTATCAACTCATTTACCCTGACACAAAAAACCTGGCCTGAAATGACAGCGGGGCCGTCAGGGACCTCCGGGGGTCTGAAGGGGAAGAGCCAGATGCCTTGGCTAGACTCCACCCCCTCAACCATCTTTGGGCTTTTCTTCCTCAGTGAGTGAGGACATTACTGAGGAGGATTATGGGTAATGGTACCTCTTATAAGACAGATGTATAATCTGTTTGCTTTATATGCTTTACATTTGGGCCGCCAGATCCCTCAAATTGCACTAAAGCAGTACATGGTCACTCATTAGCCTAACATAAACACAGAATGCTTTACCTAGAGGAGGTAATTATGGACACTAGAGAACAGCACACTAGTCATATTTACCATAATCAGCCTCAGCCTCTGAAGCTGCAGTAATTAATGACTAAAGCTTTGATGGATGTAAGCTGTGGAATGTGGTGCTAATAACTCTAGTTTTTTAGTTGCCCCATCGTTATAGTAGGAATAAAAATAATGGTCTAAAATAAATAATGACACATACTGAAAATCCCTGGTCATTAAAATTACATTTTCTCCACCCTGGAAATTAAAGGTGTATATTTTCCACATAACTATCAGCCTGGATCAAACATTGTTTATTAAACACTCCTGGGGCAGTTGTGGTCTACAGGTTAAGGAGTTGGGCTTCTAATCAGTAGGTTGCTGGTGGCAGGTAGCAACTGAAGTGCCCTTGAGCAAGGCACCTAACCTCGATTGCTCCCCGGGTGCTGCAGTGCTGTGTGTTCACAATTTGCAGTGTGTGTTCACTCCTCACAAAGATGGGTTAAATGCAGAGGTCTCATATCGGTTATGGGCAACCGTAACTGACAAACACGTCACTTTCACTACCTCTTCCATCCATCACTTTCCATTGATTGGACAAAAGTAACTCCACCCCCAAACTCATGGCAGTGGTTAAGCTATTTAGAGTTTCAGAGAAATGCTTTTATAGCCACAGGTGTGAATCACCACATTGTGTCACTATTGTGCACTGTATTTTATCACATATACCTGGATCATATTCACTAACCACAAGCATTCCAGGAAGAAAAGTGCTTAAATAGCACCACCCTATGTGTAGACTATTAGCATGATGGACCGTTGCATCTTCCATAAACAAGCTCTCAGAACCATGGGTCAGGAATTATGCTGTGAAAATTGTGTTCAGGGCTGATTTTATACACATTTGTGTAGCTACCTGATTTACATAATTCCTTTAGCGGATCAGGTGCTAAAACAACACACAGAATGTAAATACCCACCACTGTCAGTGGGCACAATTCGTTCTTAGTCAATTTCCCTCTCAGTGTTTACATCTCTTAGATGTCGACCCACGAGTGACGCACATATAGTTATATATGGCTTGAAAAATGTGTGTAAGAGAAGTATTTTACTATCAAAAAAATATTACACACTTCAACTTTAAGAACTGTGACAGTGAACAGGAAGTGAGACACAGAGGAGTCGAGATATTGCAAAGTGATCACTTGTCAAAATGTCAACACCTCGGGTGGTATCGCCCATCTGTCTTCTTCTTATGACAGATTTATTGTTCGTGTCATGACCTCTTGAAATGAAAAGAAATTAAAACAAAAGAAGTGAGATTGTCCCTCTGTAGGCTTAACACCAGGCTGTGTAAATATCATATCTCTCTTTAAATAGTCGGCGCTGTGGTGGTCTGAACTGATTCATCGACAGACTTCCTTCTGGGGTCATGGAGGGAACTCTGTGAGCACAAAGAGCCAGATATTCTCACCTATGTCCCACTATTCCATTATCCACCTGTCAATCAAACAGCCTCTCACAGCAGGGAGCACAAGGGTATAAACATAGCCGCCTCGGAGAAGATGAGCTCTCAGAGACCCAATAAAATAAAGCAGTTGATATAACAGAGATTGATATTAAATATGAATGAAATTTAACCAAGCGTGGTTTTATTAAGCATGTGTGCCATGTATGGAGGGATTGCTTGTATGTCTATTCTGAAATGGGGTATTTTGGCTGGGTGGTCAGAGGTTAGATTATGCCAGTGTATTAACAGTTCATCCTACTCCTTTAGTTCTGCAAAGACTGCATTTGAATTGGATGAAGCTGTAAGCATTCGTATTAGATTTGATCATTATAGATACTTAAAGTCTTTGCAGTGTATAAAGTCTTAGCCAGAACTACAGTTTAGTGCAGTGTTGATGTAAATTGTGGTATACGGATGTCACTGCTCCGTGTGTGTGTTCATGAGTTAAAGTGTGTGTTCACTCCTCACCATGGATGGGTTAAATGCAGATGTCACATTTCGGTTATGGGCAACTGTAACTGACAAATACATGTCAAATACATTAACTCATATTTTTTTATTACTCACATTTTGTAAAATTTGAAACAAAACAAGATTTTAGTGTCAATCTGCCAAGTTGTAAGACACGTTGTCCTCAGAACATTGCCTGAATGTTGAAGTCCTGCTATAGGTGGATGTTGAGGCCCCTCGATGTCATCAGATACCACAGGCTGCCCACTGAAGGGCCAGGGCTAATTCAGTTTGGAGCTTTCATGTCAGTGTCATGTCATGTCATTCCTGTGGAATAATGAGGTAATCAAATTTGAAATCTGGGTTAGGTTGAAACCAGATACAATAGTGCATTTCCTGTAGCATCTCTAAACTTGAGCTTAAATTTGTAACAGCTTTAGTCAGCTACATTTATGTTGTATCTGCACACTTGAACACTTGAACTGAACATTCTGTCTAGTGCATGTGTATAAGCATACTTTGCTCTGATCAGCAAACTAACACATGTCTAGGAGAATAGCTTCCCATGAGATGAAAAACATAAACAGCATGCAAAGAGCATTGTGAACAACTTTATTAGACAAATGGAGGCAGCGATCCAGACATTGTGTGTGACGCCAGAGAGAACGAATTATTACAGTTTTAGCTTGCAAAGTCTGATGCCAAGTCTGATAAAACAGCATGTTTAACTTGTTTGATGAATTGGAAAGTGACAGCTGGGAGTAAGGTCATCTTGGGAATGGGAATAAAGAGGATAAAAAATGAAACAGAAATGCATGTTTGTCTTCAGTTGCAGCATGTAAAGTGACTGTAAGATGTCATTGGACACTTAACTTGTGATGGACAGTAGCATAATATTATGAAATGCAAGTATCATTTCCATTAGTGTAATGCAGAAATGCAGCTTTTATTCAGAAGACAAGTACAGTATACATAATGCCAAGGTTGCCTAATGAAGCATACGCTGCATCTCTCCATATTAATTTAGAGGACAGATTGTGAATGATGTATGTGGTACTTTAAATATGAGAAATTTAATACATAAGCATAGGCATTCCCAGCTATAGAGATACTGGAAATGGAATCCTAAGATTGTCACAAAGTAACACAAACATAGAGGGACTTCTGTCAAGAGATAAATAATGAAGCAGAAGGAAAGTCTGAAGGAACAGGAGACAATGAAGAGCAGTCAGATGTGTCAGACTTTTGAAAAGTACCACTATGAGCTGAGCAAACAAAACCATTCTTAGGTGAAACAGATTGGGCAGATTTCCCAGATTTTGACAAATGTGTTGCCTGTGTGTGTGGACGTTGAAAATACGAAGCTACAAAATATTGTCACAGCAGAAGTAGTTTGACTCAAGGAACACATCATAGCAAGAAGATAAGGTTGTTAAAGAGATGCCAGCAGGGAAGAAGACAAATGATCAGTGTGGGTCATTTGGAGTCTCCGGTTTCACTACCTCTGTTTCGATCTATTCTCTGCTTAGCTCTCTCTGTCTTCAGGATGTTTACATGTGGGATACCGCAATGTTATTAGGCAGATCACAAACTGATTATCGTTTATTACATGCCGGCAAGACAATCTCATTGAAGTTTTTACTGGCACTATGGTTTAAACTTTAAAATTCATTTGTGTGATGTGTGTTGTTTTTAATATTTTCAGAGTCCTGGAAAGGCACAAATTAAAGTCTATTCAACAGCGCTGCTTACAACAATAGTTTGAGCTTCAGTAAGGAATTTCTTGACAATAAACAACATGTGAGAGTTACAGCCTGATGGAAAATACCAATTAAGGTCTGATGTAGAAGAAAGGGTTAAAGAAGCTCATGTTAGGGTGTAAGGTTGGCCATGAAAGCATTATTACAGTCTCAAGAATACTGGCCTTGAGACATGCAATCCACAGATGCACAGGCACACAGTGGACATCTATTTCAATTTATTTGATGTTAAGAACTTCTGACACTTAGAGAGCAGCTAAACTGTTTCAGGGTCTCAACCGAAGTGTAGTGATATACATTTAGTATACACTGAACATAAATGTAGCCATGCTGCAAAACTTCATCAGTTGTGCTTCAAAACTAGATAGACTACCATCTGAAGGCCTTCGTGAGCACTGCTGGTGTGCAGATCATTTGAGTGGTTGGGTAAGATCCCATCTCAAGATCTGCCAGCAGGCAGTTCTGACAAAACTAGCTAAAAAGAAAGGGGCATTATTGAAAAATTGAAGATCTGTAGTAAATCTGTGCACATATTACAAAACCTATTTCAACTGCCTGGCCAACAGCTACAAATGTCATGAATACAATTATGTACAAAGCATTGTCTCCAAGAAACAGTCTAGATTTAATACAGGGCTGCCTTTTCTCTTTGGGGAGAAATGAATTGGGATGACACGCTCTTCAAGGGAGCTGGGACTGGCTCATCATTTGCTTTTAATGGCTTTTGAAACACTTGGCTTGGCAGGACTAACATTGTACTGCAGATCGATACTAAAACGTGAAACGTTTTAAGCATTTCACTGGAACCAAATTCAGTTCAAGGGGTTTGGCCCAAAGAGAAGTGATTACCACATGATCCTTCAGTTGCTCAAGAATGTATTACAAGCTGTCTTGAAGGTGGTGCTGTTTGGCTACAAGAAAAGCCCAAGTTCACCACCTGTTGCCTATTGAGAGATGGATATATGTTGAGAGCTTGAAGCAGGCCATGGTCTCTGGCACAAAGACTGCTGACTGTTCTCATAAGCTTTACCACCAGTCTGTAGACTTGCACTGAAGTCACAGGTTTCAAAGCAAAGGAAGTTGAGGTCTGTAGCAGCACTGGGAGTAGCAGGATATGACAACATTGTCTTTCCGTAGACAGGCAAAAAGAGTGTGCATCACAGGAGATCAGGACAAGAAAGTATCTAAGAAAATATAAGTATAAATAAATATAACATTACAAGAAATATAAATATAATAATATAAGAAATATATATTACAAGACATTGTATATAAGTATAGAAATTGATGGCAGCTGGTGAACTGTGCTTTAACCCTTGTGTGGTCTTAGAATATTGTTTATTAATTGTCCTAAGGGTTAAAAATGACCCGCCTTCACTAAACCTCTAAAATAAGCAGCTAAATGCAATTATGCATCAAGCAGCTATATACAATTATGATCAAACTCGCCTTTTTTAGATTCTTTCAAAAACATGTTTCCGATTCTGTTAATTGAAATATTTATTTTCATTTTCACTACTCTGTTCTGTTGTTCTCTAGGTGATGATGTCTTAAGTAGACTCGCTTGTCTTGAGGAAGTTGTAATTGGCATTTCTTTGGCACAAATAAGCAAATGAAAGAGAGTAAGAAGAGAACAGAACAGTTTAGTGCTTTTACAAGGTTGTACAAGGAAAGAAGTAGCACTCTGCAGTGCAAGCAATATTATTCTGTAGACTTACATGGACTGCTGTATTCCTGTTCTGTTTTTGTTTATTTGTCATATGCTCTAAATATAAACAGCACATATTTTCTGGGTCACGTGATGTAAATCTGGCAGGATTTTAAGGTAAAAGCCTGAAGTCCATCATTAAAAAGTGATTTAGAGGTAAGCAAACCTTCCTCCACCTGTCCTGCCCTCAAGCAGTGTGTGTGTGTGTGTGTGTGTGTGTGTGTGTAGACTGGTCCATTGAGTATGCACTGTGTGGTGGCATATCTAGGTCTCACACACTGAAACATTTCTCATGTAGGAGGTTCCTTCTCTCCATCTTGTGTTGATGTAATGCATTGTCACATGGATCAATTGCTGAAGTTCAAACGTCAACAATTTCACGTGTCTCAGTATAAAATGTCAGAACTAGTGTGATGCAACTTGACATATTTTAAAATATGACATAAGTCAGATTGCTCACTGATTTGCGATTGGTCTTCTTTCTTGCATATTTTTGCTTTCTGGATTGTGGTTGGTCTTTACCAAAAAATCTATAAACATCTTCATGCTGCAAAGATGGAGTCACATTATCTGTAGTTTAATGCAAGTTTAAGTTTGCTGTGAAATTTCTTTCAAATTTTGTTGTTGAAATTCAAATCGAGTTTGCTTGCATACATTTATAAGCATTTTTTGTGACCATTTTTTGTTGCATTTTCATTTTTGCCACTATCTATTTGGCCGTTAGCTGCATAACTTTATGATGTACATGGTGTATATATGTACACATATATAGAATTTGTGTGAAATATCTCCATGGCTGAAATCTCTCTCAGGATTTCTGCAGTGTTGCCATGAATATATTCATCAGATGCACGCACAGTTAGGTAAATACACACTGTACCTCTGCGTGCCAAGATTTTTATTTGTTTTCATTGTGTTTTTCACATTCAGGTGTCTCGGACACCCCTTTCAAAAAATGTAGTAAATTACTTTTTTTTTTTATGAGGAACAAAGCAACCCAGCAAGATCCAAACTCTCCATCTAGGTTTTGGGACAGCCACAAAGATGCATTAAGCCTGGAATATCTTCATTTGTCTTTTAAAAGGAAAAGGTTTTCACACCTTTACCAAAGCAGGGTTTTTACTGCCGGATGGAGTGATGTTGGAGGTCATGTATAATGAGGTCCATGGGGACAGGCTTAATCACCGGGCTTTGGCACATAACATCGGTATAAACAGTGCTTGTCGTCAGGGCAACGGCGATGGTGTAGTGACTCGGCCATATAATAATGATTTCCCCATTAACATGGGCTAAGTACTAAGGGCTGAAAAAATCTGGATAGGCACTTGATAGTCCTGCACTTTCTCTTATTCACTTTGTCTTTATATTTCTAATTAGATATTACCAGGCAACTTTCAGCACGAGCTGTGATTTCAACCTCCCGTTGCCCTTGAGTGAACAAGCTCATCTCCTCAGCAGTAGAAGAGGAACATGAAGAACGAGCAGATATAGCATTCTTTGTCTTGTCTGCTCTAACAAGAAGATATTAAAATTACATGTGGCTGACTGGGGCCTTGCCTCAGGAGCAGCACAGCTTTGGTTTATGTGGCGAAACACCTTTTAAAATGGAAGCCACTAGAAGAGCTAAAGGTTGGTGTGGTGTATATGTGTCTAAGGGGTGTATATTAAGCCTTATGTGATGACCTCATACAGATTGCAAGCCAGTTTACTGTAGTGACCTGATGCGTTTGCCAAAAAAAAAAACAGTGCAGCCAGAACAGAATGTTTGTGGCCAATAGCGTAACTGAATGGAGCCACGTGATTGGAGAATAATAGAATGGATTGGTGACATCATTGCCTCGAAGCACATACATTTTTATTGAAAATTTTGAAAAATGTTTCTCTTTAAAATAACATTCAATAAAATCAGCAGATCAGAAACAAGTGTTAGGGAAGTAGATGATGTCAGTTTTCATTTCTTTCACTGCTGATTTTGGCCATCAGGTTAATGAGGCAGTGGGAGTTGTTGATAGTCTTGAAACTCACTCTTCCTAATCGCAGCTCTGTTGTGATTATAGAGAGACTCAATCCCCTAGCCTAATTTTAACTGACTCCATTTCGTCTGACCCCACAACTCCATCTCATCTATCCTGGCTGCTCTTTGGCTACTTAATAGCCTTGGTCATCTGATTGTAAGAACAAGCTCATAAAGAAAAGGCTTGTGGTGTCTCCCACTGCTAATGTTCTCTTGTTTTAGCTCTGAGCATCATCTGAGCAGTTTCATCCATCTGAAATCTTAATGTCTCTAATAAGGCCTTAGCATAACAAACATCCTGTTCTTCAGAGTGTCTGGGTCTTTCTGTCTGACTATGGCATCAAACCCTGTAGACACACTAATGTCTGTCTTCTGGAGCCATGTGAAACATTACTGGTGAACAAATCAATACATCTGAGGTATTGCACATGGAAACGCATCATACTAGACAATGTCACAAAGAATGATGATGGACAGTGATGTCAAAGGTGAGGGTTGTTGAAAGCTACCTTCACAAATCCTGAGATTCTAATTAGTTTTTTCATCAACTTTTATTATTTTTAAAGCATGTAAAGCATTTTCTTTGGTTACAAATCAGAATCTCAAAGATAATGATTGTTGTAAAAATCGTCACATAATTGCCGCGCATATTTCTTCCAAATAGCTATATTTTGTAGTCACATCATAGTAAATATATTATAGTTTAATATATTTAATAATTTATGTATTTTAGACAAAGAACAATGTAAGTAATGTGTGTATTGTACGTAAATATTTCATTTGGTGCTTACTGAATGTTAATTTCAAACTTTGGACTTTAAGTATATACCACTCAAGGTGATTTTAACCAGTCGTTTACTGCACAGATGTGGCATGAATGCACTTTCCCAAAGGTCACAATCCTCCAGCTTTTGAGGCTGACAACATAAAAGTCATTTTATTGCATGGCACATTCGGTTGGGAATGTAATACATAAACCGTTTTGTGCTACGATTGCTCTAGACGCGTCCCATGCCACGTCTCTGTAGTGTAAACAGGACATTGTAATGCATTGCTTTGTGTGCTGAAATGTTAGCTTTGACAGCGCTGGTGACAGAGATGAAGAGGGTGATTGAGGAGATGGTATTATTCAGCTGTATAGACGTGGGCTGTTAAATATAATAGCACAGTCGTAAGCTGACGTTTTGTTGATCATTAAAGCTCAATTGCCTCCTACCTTGATGTCCATGGTTCTTTCTGCACAAGGCTTTTGTTGAATAAAGACTATGTATGGGCTGAATATAATATGTATTGGGCATAGTTTTGTTTTTGCGGGGACTAAATGTTTTCATGGTAGAAATAAAAACTACATTATTGGGAACAAAATATTGTCTAAATGCCCTAAAATAGCAAGTTTTGGAAAAGGAGTTTTGGGCACTTGGCTAACCAATAGTATAAAGCAATCAAACACAAGCTTGGCATGTCTGGAAAAACAGTAGATTATTTGTAGAACAATGTTGCCTAGTTGGGAGACCATGTTTTTGTTGTTGTTTTACTACCTCAACAGGTACTATTATTATTTTTATTTCTTTGGGTTATATAAATGTTTGTAAAACACTGATTAATAATAAATATCTTTCATAATAGTATCCAACAACATCACTTTTTTTGCTTATTTAATTCAGCAAGGCCCACTGATCATGCCGCAAATAAAGTTGTGATTTTTTTTATCTCTTTCAGGTTATGCATTAAAAAAAACTGCTAAACTTTTCTTCCATGAGTACCTGACACATGCAAAACTATTACTTAACAATAAAAATAAATACATAAAAAACAAATTCCCCACAGGTATCACAGCTAGCATTTGAATATTGTATTTCTAATGCTAGCTGTGATACAGAAATACAATATTCAAATGCTAGCATCACAGCTTGTGTTAATATTTTATCTATGTGTTAAAATGACCGAATGTCGGTTAATGTCTAATACTTATAACTTTAGTTTTGGAACCATATAAATTTGTGAGGTTCTTTCCTTGCTATTAAAACAAAGGTGTATGTCTACATGACCATGTATTTTTTTAGCTGGCCGGTGTGTTTGTGGCTGTGAGGATGTGTGCTTCTGCCTGCTCTCATCCACACGCTTTTGTTTTGAAGCCGGCAGGTGTTTAGGTACTCATTACTCATGGCTGTCAAATGAGCAGAGGGGAGAGATGCTTAGTGATGGCCCATTAAACTGTACTTTTGTGCTCTGGAAATTGGAGACCACACTTTCAGAGGAAGTCTATAGCTGTGTGTTTGAATGCCATACAAAGAGGCTCTTGAAGAGCTGTGCTTACCTTGTGCTAAACTGTATTGTGTTGCTTTTCAAACTGGTTAACATAAATGGAGTACAGTTTATAATTAATTGTGTATTTGATGCTAGGTCATTGTAACAGTAGCGTAGTATTAGTGTGTGTTTTTTTTTAAATACATGTACCATTTATTGGGGTAGCCTTGAGTGCCATATACATACTGTGTTATCACCATTATATCTATCTGAAACTATTACTGTACCAAAATTTTTGACACAGTATATTTTGCAAGGGAAATAATGGTTTAAAATTGTTTATGTATTCTGCCACTGTTATACATGCCACATGTTTGACAGTCCTCAGTATTTCTCTCAAAAACTGTTGCTTGTATATTTCAGCTCTGTTATTAGTTATATTTATATCTTCTCAAAAATGTGACTTGTGCTTGCTTTTGCAATGCTGTTTTCTAAGTTACTGCTATGTTGTTGCTAAGGTGTTCTGTTTAGTATGTTTACAGCATTGCTACAGTACGTGGTTGGTTGCTTACCAGCTCAAGTTAAAACATTCCACCCCTGAGTCCCTCAAATCAAGTGATAAATCTTAAATGTACGCCAATATATCAACCACCATCATCCATTCTGCTGGACAAGTTATGTACTAAAAAATATTTTTAGGCCAAAGTCATATAATTGTTTTGAGTACTGATGGTACTTTAATAGAAAACTTTGATCGAACAGGCCCTGTGTCTATTCAGCTAACACACAATCAGGTGGTATCTGTAACAAGTGTAGTAAATGGGTCCCTCAAGGCCTAAACAAACAGCATTAAAACTTCTGGACAAATAGACTGTTCACTTACTGCTGAGTCTAAATTCATTTCCATCAGGCCTCTGTTATTACTGGTGACATTCATTTTGACCCACTGAAGCTCTCATCTCACTGTGAGCTCTGCAGCCACTGAGCCAAAACACTATCCAGCCAAAACCAATAGCACTGATTGAAGCTCATTCAACTGGAGAATACAAGGACAAAGCACATTGTCTCTGTGTATATAGATGCCTGTTGTACTGTGATTCATTTACCACTTAATTATCTTGGTGTCATTTCACTTGTTCGGTTTCTTGTACTATAAGGAAGAAAATACTTGTAAAAGCTAGGAGGAAGTGTTGAAATCAATTGTTCTTGTTGCACCAATCATAGAGGAGTTTTGTGAAGGCCTTAGCCAATCATGTGTGCAATATATGTCTTATTAAATCTGCAGATGCTCATGTTTGCGACTTGAGTCTTTAGACTTGCGTTTACCAGACAATTTGTTTCAGGATTATTTAAGCCTTTTGCAAGGATTTATGTGTACTGTAAACTTTTGAAAGCAAACATTTTCAAAGCGTTGTCTGCGTATGATTCCACGGTGCTGTTTACATTAAAAATGTTTAGTGGAATAAGAAATGTGAATCATATGATTTTGCCCCATCTCACAGGTTTCAGGAGCAGTGTCAACATCAAATAAAAACTTATTTTGTGGTTCATTAGGGAGTCTCTGTAATTTCAGTTTTCATTTGTTAATGACAATTATGTTTAAAGCCTTAGGCATTGTTTAACACAGATAAATAAAAAACAGAGGCAACTCTCCAGAGACAGGTCGCCCATTCGGCCTTGGTCCATTTCATCTGCAAGTCCAAGAAGTTTTAAACTGTCTGATCAATTATTTTCTAGACAAGCCTCCAAAAACCTACCGGTATATTTCTCCTTGGGTCACTTTAAAAGAGGGCACAGACTGTGGAGAAAGAGAGAGATGGTGAAAAGGAGGATTATTTAAGGGAAGTTAATGAAGAAGTCCTTGAGATGTTCGGTTGGTTGTCAGCGATAGCAGTGATAGATTGACGCTGTTATTAGCATGCGCCCCGGCAGATTTTCTTCACCCAGGCCCTGGCCATTTGTTGATTAATTAATCAGGTAATGTACAGTATCCAGGGGACAAAAGTAGCAAGTTTGGCCTTTTAACTTATGTAACTGAAGAGAATCTGGACCTGTCTGGGGTTCTGCAGTCATTTGAGAAATGGAGCAGCTAGTGTTGCAAAGTAGAACAATAAACATATTTGGGGAAAAGAGTTTCCCATTTCATGAATATATTCAAGCCAGTGAATTTAAATAAACCCTTTCTGAGGTAATTTTGTTGAGTTTGAATGGAAAGTTTGTGTCTGGGGTCTCCTTGGCAAAATAAACATTGAGTATTGGAGGTTAGGATAGGGGAGAAATTGTCTAGAGTTTCGTTTGAGGGTATGTACCATCACATTCAATCTCAAACTGATGAAAAGGGGTTTGTTTGGTAATTAAATTAGATTTTCATAAGCAATATGCATCCATGCAACATCTGAAGGCAGGCATCATTAGAAAGCAGATTAGTCAATGAAAATGATTACTTTCATTAAATGAAAATGTTACTTTTATTGGAGGCACTAATTCATATTGTCGCCCCACAAATTCACATACTCTCTGTTATTGCTTTATTAAAGATTTGATTACAGCTCCCAGTAATTCTTTATTTATCAGATACGCACACACAAAATTCACTGATGCATGTTGTGATATTGGATGGGTATGTAGTATATCTTTATAAATCTCGCTCTTCCTGCACCTTCCCTCCAGCTAAAGTTCTATGTTGGCAGGAAATGACATCACAAGGAGCCCTAAAAGAATCACAGTATCTAAATGCTGTCCTCATGTTATGGAGCCACTTGTGTCCCAATGGATAACTGGTGATAATGACAAAGATAAACATCAAGCACTGTTCCATTGACTGAAAAGCCAGTCTGTACCACATCCTGCCCAATGGCAGGACAGTGTAACAATTTAAGATTTCAGGCAGGAAGGGACAAAGTTTAAAGAAATTAGTGGGTTAATGACTTTGGGGACTGATAACACACAAACACATAACACTTATATCCTTCCCAGGACATACTCACTTCCTGTTCATTCATTAAGCACTGCCAAACAGGGTAAACCTTGTTAGTTCCTAGCATGTGTTAGTTAATTAGCATGTGTAAGTCATGCAATAGTTGTTAGTAGTTAAAGATAGTAGTTAAAGATCTTATTTAAAAACAGATTAAAATCAAATATGATTTTTGTTAACTTACGCTGGAAGCAGTTCTACAAAGCTTTTGACTTCTATTCAGTTTCCATGTTTGTTTTTCTTTTTAATTTACTTTACTTAAGTTACTAAATGTGCGTGAGGGTGAAGCCTTTTAAGACACCGTCATCCTTTTTTAATATGAAAGATTAGATAAAACTTCAGTTATTTTTTGGTATTTACTTTTTCTGCATCGTTTTTTGGAAAGGGAGTGATTTGTTGAATCTGAAGTTGTCATCCTCTCTTTGATATGTCAAGTATCCTGACAGTTTAATTTCCTCTAGGTATTCTAGCGCTCTTATTGAAAAGAGAGGAAGCTTTACTGCTATAACCACTTTAAAAGCAGCACAACAAAAACAATCTAAAAGTCCGTCTTAATTTATTCTGCGCTCTGTCTCTGCCCTCACAGGTTTGGCAAAAACCGCAAGGACGAGAGGCAGGGAGACAGGATTGAGCGCAAGGGGTCCGGCAAGAAGAAGATGGAGGAAACTCAGGCCACAGAAGAGGAAACTCAGAGAATGAGACTGGAACAGGAGAGGTGAGCTGTTGTGTCCAGCTGCCAGCCCCTGTAAAAAGCCTCTCAATTTAAGCTAACCATCACTGCCCGGAAAATTAGCAAACTGTCTAATTAAGTAAATGGGATCCGGGGAGGTAAAAGTTCTGGGAAAGCTTTTAGATGTCATTGGTGTAAACGGTCAAGTGCTTTTATAACGGTACATTAAATTGATCATGTATGGATTGTTTGTTTCTTTTGTGCTGCTGAACAGAAGAAACCAGCCTGATAATGGAGGTTCTTTTGGGCTCCTGACTAAATGGAAGTCCTTAGAGTGAATTTTGAATGAAAGGGATGTTGTTATTTTTGTTGCAGAAAAAGACACATCTGCTGTCATTTCAGTTTCCTGTTTTGAAATGGTTGGAGTTGCTAGGCAGTTTTCACTCACTTGTACCTATAATTCAAAGTATAGTATGGCCTTAAATATCTTAAGTAAATTATAAAGTATATGTATTACGGTTATTACTTAAAATAAATATTGAGGACATTTTTATAAAGCATTACATTTCTATGTCTTGCTTCATTTTAAATGAAGCTGTTCACATTCTACACAGGTTTAAGAATTTGTCTTTGCTATACCACAGCAACACAAATGAACTTTGTTGTTAACCCCTTCGCTGATTATGCTATGTAATTCAAATATAACAATAGGCATAATTTTGTCTTTAGTGGAGGCAGTGAACAGGCCCTCTGATGACAATAAGCCTGTGTCCACTCAAAAGAACATCTGAACCCCATTTTCTAAGCGCTTGTCTCGTCTCTGACACTCTCCATTATGGGAACTGGGAATCTGGGATTGGCTGCCAGCCCAAAACATTGCCAGCTCTACCCCAAAGACAGCATGATTTCCAGGGCCCAGACTGTTATGCATCTACCACCTGGGCCCCTTAGAGACATGAATGCCAGCAGAAATGTCCAGAGATAAGTGTTGGCTAGCTGTGCGGCATACGCTAACCCCATTCATATATTTTGTTCATTTGTGTGAATTTGTTTATGTATGGTTTGCATATTTCCCAGGCTGCCCTTTTCAGTATTATTTAGTTACTGTGCGCTGCTTTTTTATAGATTTTTTATATGCTTTTATCTTTTTTGTTCCTTTTCTCACCTCTGGCATTTTCCTTCAGTTGATAGCAGGAAATTCTTGAGGGATATGGGTCGGTTATAATAATAATCTGCCTGGCTGCCGTACGGTGATGCGATATTGAAAGAATCGCACCGGGGAGACTGACAGCCAGGAAAATCAATTACTGCCTTATTTTTAGGGGTGTTATTACACGCTGCGCTACAGGTTAGACAATCATGTGCCTGCGTACTTAAGTCTGTACGTCTGCGGCCTGCATGGGTTCGCACAAGCGGGGGTTTTGATTGATCATACAAGACGTGGGGGCTGGCCCATTTCTACGCACTTATGAAATTATGGATCAAGTGATAGGTGGGGGTGATGGCTATTGAAGGTGATGTATCCAGTAGCGCTAAAACAAGCTGCAGGGCTCCGGGAAGAGGGAAGGGGAGAGCACGAGATGGACCTTAGCCAAACCCAGCGTTCCTTCGACACGACCGATCGTTAATATGAGTTGACGTTCTGACAGGGGCTTTTAGTGTTTCAGAGGCAGAAGCCAGCACAAAGGTTGGCTGGATTAACTTTCATAACGTGCCTCCATTAGCCTATCTATTTCTGGATGGCCAGAACACACAGCCTCCTTTTCAGTTGACCTGACCCTCAAGGATGTTTATAATATTCATCTATGACTCAGAAGTGCATGTTGGCGTATTTCTGGATGACTTCAAATGTTGGTTCACAAAGGAAAGATGATTCTATTGTCATTAGCTCACCCTTATATAATTCTGAGTGTTTATGGCTTTTCTTCATTTGAGCAACACAATAAGAGACTTGAAGAATGAAGACATCCCCTTTGTGTTTACAGAAGAAAACTGTTATATAAACTATATACGTTTTATCTCTTTTAGCCTCCCACAGTCTATTTTCCTTTCTGTCTTTGGTTAGTCATCAGAAGAACATGATAGAAGTAATAAACATAAAGTGTTTAAGGTGCCAAACCATTGCACAAAATGAAACTTTGGTATAAATTTACACAAGCTGTGGTTGTCAGATGACAGTAGATCATATCTACACAGTGGTTAATGTGATGAACTACACTTGTAGTTAAACTTGAGGTGACTTTTGCAAACACCACTTTTGTCTTCAAAATGTTCTACCACAATTAAATGTATACATTTCTCCTTATGTGCAGTTTTTTTGGGGGGCCACCGTATCACATAAAAGCGAAATATAGTTAAAAATCTGCAGAAATGCTCTGAGGCAGTACTGGTGCCTGCAGGCGTGATTTGGAGTGAAGTTGATGAAGTGTTGCCATTAGTAGCATTTGTTTTTGCCACAATTGAGTAAATTGTATGCAGCTGTGTAAGACCCCCCTATGCTTCCCATCCTTCGTTACTCTTCAGCAAACCAAATTTTTCATCCTTCATCAGGGGCGTCACAAGTGCCTGAAGCACCCGTTTACGAAGCAGGAACATAGTGACCATTATGGTACTTGTTTATGCCTGCTGGTTGGTTGCAACTCCACCACATGGAAGTTGATTAAGCAGACCACCATGCCAGGGGTTCATTTAGAGCATGTGAAAAGGGGCGTGTGGACATTGTAACCATGAGAGACATTGAGGGCTTGAAGTTGCTAGCAAGAAGATTATAGCAAATGATACAAAAATATCTGTCATGCTTTTGTGGGTATTTATATTGGGCTGATCAAGCCGTATTTCTTTGTACACACAATAACAATGGGCAATGCAAACAATGTGAGGACCTTGTTTAAAAGACCAGGGCAGATCAGCATTTATTTCTATGCAGACTCCAGCTAGCTTTGTGCTGCTGCAGCTGGTAAAAACGTACACAAGACCAACAAATCTTAACTGGTAAATGCAAGATGACCACCAGCATGGTCTTTCTGGCTAAACTGCTGGGCTGAAGAAGTTTTACAAGTAAATTTCATTGATAAAGCTGCATTCAAAACACATTCAAAACACAGCTATCACCAGCTTTGTGGGTCTTTTCAGCAGGATGCCACTCAGCCAAACCCTCTATGGTATTCTTCTCATCCCAGTTCCAGCCTTTCTCCGCAGAAGTAGGTTGTCTTATCAAGTTGGCTTTGTTTGTGGCTAATCAGTAACTAGCACACCTCTCTTCCTGCTCAGTTTTCCTGACGTGGCTTTCACTCTCAAGCAATACTTCCTCTGGATTGTTTATGTTCCTGATACACATTAAAGCCCACAGGCCTGGCAGCATCTTAATCAGCATTTGTTATCTCAACCAGCTTCCTTTCATTTATTTTCTTTTCTCAAGGCACGTGGCATACTGCATTCAGAAGTGACCATGTTTACACCCTTAGTGTGAGCTTTAAAGATTCACACACCCCGAAAATAATCTGGATGTTCCAAAAAATTAATTCAGTCAATTGAAACTGCAACTTTTCAAGCCAAAGAAAAAGAAAAACAACCATCGCACAATGTTGGTAGTTAATTGTGTTAGATGGCCCTAAGTTAATACAATTTATTAGAATTTTTCTCATTTATTATGGCTTTTGTTGCCAAACACAAACCTCTTTCTGCATAAATACTGCCCAGGATTGCCTCCGGCTTTCCAGATATTTTCCAACATTTCATTCCTGACGCATTAATGCATGTTACTCATAATCACAGCTGATCTTTCCCCTTACATTGTGGCAGTAATTTTGTTACAAAATAATTAGCATTGTCGTTCCGGTTTGTCAAACGAGCTCATTATGTTGCTGAGCCTTTTGTAACAGTTCACTGCTTGACTGGACCAATTAGCTTCCAAAGTTCAAAGGCAGATCACAGGAACTGATTGTGGACCAGATTATATTTGTAATTACATTTATATTCCTCTAGCAACTAAACATGTTTGTTAAATGACTGCACATTTCAAACAACTATAGCGCTGATGAAACCTTCATGTCTGCATTGGCACCTGCACCATTACTGGATAGACATATAAATATTTCATTTAGTTGCTTTATATACTTTTTTTATCTGTCTCAGTGTTCCTGTGACCAGTGCTAGCTGTCATATTAAAAAGTCATAGCATAAAGTTTTGCCTCTCTAGTAAAAGTACTGCATGCTGGTTGTAAACACCTAGTTAGAAATTGGTTAGTTTTAGTTTTAAATTTGAATTTTTCTTGTTTTGTTTTGAGTTTTGTGTCTAAAACTATACTTCCCTTGCTTTTGTTTAAACAAGTAAACACTATACCCCCCCCACACAAATATATATATATATATATATATATATATATATGCTTTGTTGTGTTTCAAAATTGTTTTAATTTATTACATTTAGCCTTAAAAAACACTTTAAACATTCAATTCAACAATATTATTTTAATAAACACTTTATTTTTCCATATATGTCTGTACAGAAATATTCACTGGAGTTTATAGAGACAGTTTGCCCCGGTCCCCTATATGTTAGGAATTGATGGTAAAAATACACAACCTCCATGCTGTCAAACAAGTAGCATAACACAATGTTACCTTATTTACACGTACAAAGTTTCCAACTGTAGAGTGAGATCTGCTTCAAGGCTGCGTGTGTCTTTCACTCTTCCTCTCCTAATCTGAATTAAACATTGTTAGACATATGGAGGGGAGTGCTTTGGCTGTGTATGTCTGGAATTTGGCAGTGTCAAAAGATAAACAGTGTGATTTATTCAGTGAAGTTAGGAAGGGCCGCAGGCAGACCGGAGTGCGAACTCTCTCGCTACGAAACTTCTCTTCAAACTCGCCGTACAAAACATTCCAAATTCTTTAGTTAGATCATAAATATCCCAGTTCTCAACTTGTGTTTATATCAGGCTGTGATCAATGACTAAAAGCAGAACAATTTGACCCTGCGGACTGTACAGTACAACATACCACACGCTTGACGGCATCTACACAATTGACAGGTTCTGGCAGGAAGCCTTTGGACATGTTTCACCTCAGATACGCTATAAATAAATGATAATGATAGACATAAAGGCATGGATACATCACATGCAATGAGGTGATTTTGAAACCATCTTTGCGCTTGTGCAAGCAAATGAAAGGTCGTGAAAGATTGAAAGCAACAGTTGTGTTTCCTTGAATTTGCTTGTTACCTAGAAACATAACTGCCATAGCGACCCGTATGTTGCCATAGATGTCTCCCTTGCACCCACACACTGAAGCTCAGGACAGATGTAAGCTAATCACAACATCTAACTAATTACTCTTCACCGACAGAGCAAATTTACTCTTTCTTGCTTTGACACACATTGACAATGTCTAACACTTACATCTATAAATATCTCATTGTGACACACAAATGCAAATGTATTGCATTTTCTCATGCAGTTTTGAGCCATTCTGCCCCTTTACAACCACACACACAACCATAATAGCATTCCTCGCTAATTAGCTTTGAGCCCAGAAAGTCACAAAGAGGGATTTGCGTTCTCGTTGTTGTTTTGAGTTCACTGGGGATTTTTTCATCCCCCTTGCTAATATTTTGATAACATTTTCTCTTCCAGTTTTGTAATCATGTGTCAGTTTTCTGTTTTTCGGGCTGTCTTGTGGTCACACGTCTCAATAAAGCCTGTGGTGTAGTTATTTACAGGCAGTGATGCTAATAAACATATGTTTTCATTAAATGAATAATTAAAATATATAAACTTTCCATGGTAATTTAGCTGCTTGAAAAGTGTACAATTTTTACTGCTGCTTACATCTGATTTTGCACAGAAAGTGTTTTTTGTCTAATGTTATTGTTTACCATGTTTTAGGAAATAGAACATGAATTTCTGATAGTTGTAATTACTATTCATTGTATGTAGTGTAAATTCAATCATCCAAATTCAATTGTGATCATCATAGTTTTTGTGCATATTAAATACCGCACTGCTGACATTTGTTATGTGACATTTCTATATTTAAAACACGTTAAATAGTTTATTGTGGGTAAATTGTGTACATTGTTTCTATGTAGTTAGATGCATTTTGTAAGTTGCTGGTGGTGTAGATAACTACTGTACTGTAGTATAGTACTGTAGTTGAAGAGTTTCAATACGCATAGCTTGTAGTGTTCCAGTAGGTCAACTTGTAGAGCATTGCATTACATTGCAGCACAAAGGTCGTGGTTTTAATCCCAGGGAATACATGTACTGACAAAAAAATTTATACCTTGAATTTACTGCAAGTTGCTTTGGATAACAACGTCTGTAAAATGTAGTACAGTTTTAATGAAATTTAAATGAGAGAGAGAAAGGAACTAGAGCTGTAATGATGTGTTCACTGTAGTCAGGTCTGTTTTCTGTGTTAACACCATTCTGGACCATTTATTGTTTAATGAAGTAAAGGTAAAAGACATTTAGCTTAGAGTTTAGGCACATATACACACAGTCTAATGCACACAGTTACACACACAACCCAACTCCAACAGACTGATTCCCTCAGTCTTACAAGGCACAACATAACATTTTAAATATCATGTTACTCAATGAAAGTGACACATGATGTCACATGATGCAGCAATTCAACAGCCAATCACAGCACGTCTGATGTTAGACGCTGGAATTTGTATCATTATAATTTTACTGTGAGTGTAGACAGGTGGCATCATGTTATAGAAATAGATAACATGTGGCTCACAAAATGTTATAGAGCTGATCACAGCTGGTAAGGACAAAAGAAATAGAATGAAATAAAACAAAACAAAACACAGAATGATGTCAATCCATGTGTAATCATGCTGAGTTTGTGCTTTATACTCTAGGATGTTGTCATAAAGTTTTAGATGGATGTTAACCCTTGTGTCACACATAGAACACTCACAAAGCTCTGTGGTCCACTTATCCCCTGACCACTGGACTAAATGAGTTTAGCATCATACTCCAGGGGGCAGGTTAGACTAGACATCTTCCTCAATCCACTCATTATCCTTTTCAAACACAGATATTGCTCTTGCAGATTCAATTTGGCCATTATAGTCACAGTGCCGGAGGCGTCGTCCTCCAGTCGAGTTTCCGTAACTTGTCATAACATGAAGCAGGTTTCTTACCGGCAGTGAGGTGACATCAGTTTCAGAGTAAACGACAGGTGGACTGGAGCCTCACAGGAATCATATATCACCCATCACAGCCCAAGGTGAAAAAGCAACTGGTAAATGCAAGGTTAAAAAAGGAGACTCAATGAACTAAAGTTTGAAGAAGCTGAATTAAAGTAATTGTTGCCTGTAAGAAAGAAAAAATATGTAGTTATTAACCTCATGTCTATTCAGACCTGTTTAACTTTCTGTCTTAGCAGCAGAATGTCCAAGTGGCACTTCTCCTTTGAGTGAGTGAAGTGTGACCACAGCTATCCATGGTCCCTATCCACTTTCATTATATGCAAAAAACCACTTTGACATTTCTTAATATTTCTTCCGTCATACAAATTGGAGGACATGAGTGTGTAGTGAGGAATTTTATTTTTCTGGGCATTCTCTTCCTTTAACAACTTTCACAATGCACACACAAATTGAAAAATATGCTGATTTTCAACAATTTCCCATCACTGCCAGGCGAGTCATAAATGCATACAACTCTAGCACTGAGAATTGAATTTTACCAAGCAAGAGTGAGAGAGAGACAGTCAATGGCATTGTAATTGTATTAGACTGTGACAGAGAGAAAACAATCATTGTTGGCAAATTAGATTGTGCTTATGAGAATGTGTGGAAACGTTCAGTGTTGGTGGGAAAATGCTACAACTCGTCACAGCTGTCGAACAGCTGTCAATCAAAGCACTGGCTGATAGATGTCTAGGGTTAAAGGTCAACTCTGTCCTGGGGTGGTGAGGAGGGACCGTTTTTAAACAGGCCCAAAGAGGGTAGCATTGCAGGTTACCCACCAATTCTCATAATAGGACATCCTTCATGTTCCAAAGCCCATCTGGACTTTATAAGGTGGGTGGGCACCAAGCCAGAGGTCACCCTACGGGAGGTTACCCCTTGTTCACACCAGTCCTCCTTCTTATTCCTCTGCAATTCCCATTTCTGGGGATCCTCTTTCCTTCAATACAGCACACGCAATGACACATATGGCCTATTACACACAAAAAGCCTCATTCAATTCAGCCGACCAGGAGTGGCTTTTAAAAATCCCCTACCTAGGGAAGGAGCGAAAGGCTGAAGTGAAGCAGAAAAAGTGGCTGGAGAAAGATCAGAGTAGCCAGTTATTCCTGGTTTAAAGAACTGACTTGAGGATGTAATCACTCCCTTCTTCTTGGGAAGGTTCCCCACTGTTTAAGAGAATCCATGCATTGATAAGCATGTGTTTTCCTTATTTCTCCAAGATGGAGGCCACAACCTGTAGCAGGAGCTGTTTGGAAAGTATGTAAAAGAAGAAGCTTCTGTGACCACGACCTCCGAGTTCCTCTCTTCCTTTATTTATATAAGGTGTTTCAGTAGTAATGAAGTACTTCCAGAATAAATAAAATAAAACAGGTTTGGCTGAGGTTTAGAGGTGTGTGATACCATGGGGGGAGGGGGGGGTCTTTCCTCAGTGGAACTTACATGAGTGGTAGGAAGTCTAAACTTAGACCAGCTTCAAATTCATTGTGTCTCACATAAAGACTTTGGTCTCTCAGGGCTTTTAATAGATGTTAAACATGCTAATGCTTTTAATTAAGTTTAATAGAGAGCAGTAGAGTACAGAAGGTGAAAATTAATCCTAAAGCATCTTTTTACAGCTTGAAAATGATGGTCATTAATATTCAACCCTCTTACAGTTTAAGCAATTGGCTTGAACGTGAACCATCTTTGACAATGTACATTTTGCCTATTATATACATTAGCATTTCTCACACGCTACTGCATGTCTTTGCAGAAATTGCCTGTGGCGAGCAGCTGGCATTTTTAGAATCTCTAGCAATGCATTCAAAGCAGACAGACACAACTGTCACTTGGTGTGTGCTAAGCTGTAGCTGTAAAACTACAGTTAAGGGCAATGAAACATGACCTTAATCACCATCTTATTAACTGTAGCAAGCATATGCCAGTTCTGCTTATGTTGTTGACATAGTATAGGACCAAATAAAAATGACCTGTGATATCAAACACTGATTCGAATTAAACAATTAAATCTAATTTAAACACATGCCTTACTGTTAACATTAACATTTATTAATTTGGTAGATGCTTTTATCCAAAGCAACTAACAGTGAATTTAAGGTATGCATGTTTTTTTATCAATACTTGCATTCCCTGGGATTGAACCCACAACCTTTTTGCTGCTAACACAATGCTCTACTAGTTGAGCTACAAGCAGAAGTCATGCGCATAAACCTAATTGTGTACGAAGTCATTAATACATTTTTCTGTTTGTAGGATTCAAGCTAAAACCAGGGAGCTTCGAGAGCGTCAGGCTAGAGAAAGAGAATATGCTGAGATCCAGGACATCAACCGAACCTTCAGTTCTGATGAGGAACACACCTATGCAGGGATCGGCTCTCTGGACTCCTCTCTGGACAGCAGTATGGACCTGAGTCAGAATGCTAGTCAGGAACAGCGCCCTCAAAGCCCCAGAGACCAACCACTGTTATTGGATACACTCTACGCCCAGATCAACAAGCCCCGCAATGGACGCACACCCTCCACAGACAGGTAAGCATTCAGGACATTGGTTTACCATGATGTTGTTCACTACATTTATTTCTCACATCTATCAAGATTTGACCTTGATTTTGAGTGTTTGTAAAGGAAGATATCAAGGCACTGATGTTTTTTAATTTAATGATGCCACTTTGGTTATATTTCTAAAGCTTTGCACACTGCTAGCAAAATATGTTTTTTATTATAGTGAGATGTTGATTATTTAAATGTTTAAGGTTATATGGGGCGAAGGGACCTTCTGTTTGTTTAGTTTTCAGAAAAAGGAACAATTGTTTACAACCCCCTGACTAGCAGAAAAAGTTCTTTTTTGTTCTTTTCTTAAAATTGAGTTGATGAAAAATTTTTGTGAAACCCTTTGTGAAGTGTGAAGACAAAGTGAAAAAAAAAACACTAACCAGATTTCTCATCTGTGTCCCCATGGCTGGTGTTATAGCACAGGTAAATCACTGATAATTCTCTGGATTGGAAAAACTTTAATAACAAGCAGACTTCTTTATTATCGAGAGGCATGTCAAATCCACCCCCAAATTTTGTATCAGTAAATACATCTGTGTCACTCAGGGACTGCATTTGATACATGCATTTTATGTGTGTAATGTTTCATATAGAAACAGGAAGTTTGGATAGTACATATTGAATGTTGTTTGAAGCATTTGTCCCTGGATTTTAGTGTATATTGCAGTTTAATGTTAACTGTTTAAATTTAACTTTCATTTGTTACTTGCTTTTGCTAATCAGTGGCAGGTAATCGTTTCTCGTGTTGGGGGGAGGGGCATTAGCAAAAATGGAACTTAGATTTTATTGGGTTTTTTGGGAACAGGAGTTGCTTTAGTGTGTTCAGTCCTCTGTGTTGATAACTGTTTGTTACGCAGATTGTACAGTTGATTTAGAGGATTGAGTTACATGTTAGTTGAAAATGAAAGCATTTTATGGGATACAGATTCAATATCATTCCAGAGAGCTGTCATTTCCACACAGTTCCGAGGCTGTGTGATATTATTGTAAAATACTTACGTTATTTTAAAATACTTACGTTATTTTTTGTTCAAATCTACCAATAAACAGGCACCGATATATGAAAGAAGAAAAACTCATAGCTGCATTAAGCTGATGTATTTACATTGAAGAATTCATTACCTCAACCGTTTTAGGACCCTGGCGGCTCTAACATTGTTAGCAGTTCGTTCTGGAAATGCTATGAAATGCCAGGATGTCTCTGTCTTAAGCAGTAATTACTCTCTCTGGGTTTATTAAGGCAGTGGATAATTGAAGGCAGTGGCAATGATTGACATATGTCATTCAGGGTATGTGACCTTTCCCAGGGTGCAATGGGAGGGTGATTATTAGGCCGCCAACTGCTGTTCTCCCAGCAGGAACATACGCTCCCCACCCCCAAACTGTCAGGAGATTTGCCACTGAGACTCCCCCCCACCACCAGTTGGCCACAGTGTGAATATGACAAGGTTATGCAGCCACTCAATAATCTGGCTAATCCGTGTGCCAATATCTCCAGTGGCAGGAAAAGGGCAGCAGTCGATCCCTAGCGCCCTGCAGCGAGGTCACCGTGGTGAATACTTAGTAGTGATTTCTGTGTTTATTTCTGTACACATAAATATCCCTTTAGTAGATTGTGTTAAAGCATAATATTAAATTATATCAATTATATCATAAGGAATAACACATTCATAGCTCATTAGGCTTAATGGAGCTTAATGGTTCTTTGACATATTGACTAAGTGTCTCAGATATGAGATGACTGTTTACATACAGTAGGAGTATTGAGCTAAACAATGTGAAAAGCAGGCAAGTTCATACTTCAATTTATTTTTAATTGCAAACAAGGTTTAGGCAAATTTGAGCACAATTTATACCATTTGTCATTGTGCAAAACTTTAGAGGAGACGCGTGAGATTACTGGGGTCTTTATCTCAGGAAAAATATCATTTGATTTTGTGAGAAGCTCACAAAAATCGCAATTTGGTCTCTATTAAGCAAATTGCTACATGAAATATTAAGGGTTAGATAAAAAATTATGCAGAAAGTGGTGGTTTAATATCTTGAGTAATATCTTGCGAGTAAAAGGACTCAGAAATAGATACATCCAGACTACTTTCACCTTCTTAAATAAAAAATTGGAACAATTTGTTTCAGAAACAAAGCAATAAACCAAACCCAAGCTTATCTGCTTGAGATCTGATTACATGCAAATCATCCTGTGTTTATTTTAAATCGTGAGTTTAGAACGTCACACTGCTTTGCATATCACTTAGAAGAAAACCTTTGTGAAATACGTTGTAATATTTGTCGTTGTGCCTCTGGAATAAATTGCATACTTTCATTCGTATTTGGCTCTGAGGGCTGTAATCTATGTAAACGCTGTAATGCATTTAAATTCTAGACAGCAGCATCACTCCATTTGAAAAGACTGACTCTCTCAGTGAGTCAAAACAAACCCCAAATAAACATTTGCATTTCTAAATGAAAACTAATAGAACTTTCATAGTGTCTGACTCCTGAAATAAACAGCCCTTGAATGAACGTCAGCTTTAACTCATTATAAGAAGATGAGAAATTTTGCTGTGAGTTTAAGGCAAAGAGTTTTGTCAGAGTTTTGAGTGTTGTTTCAATGAAAGAGTTTTCTTTAATTTTCTTGTCTTTAATAAAGGCAAGATTTCACATTTTTGAAGAGAGGAGAATAAGGAAACGGATAAGGCTTGCTTAGTTTTGGTCAATCACAGCACCTCTTGTCTTAACAAATATGTATGTATGTGTTTAAGTAAAATAGGTTTTAAAAGGCAATTTTGTATAATATAATGTTTAAAAAAGCAAATATGCAAATAGGTAGTTTGTAAGGCAGTATCATATTATTTCTATAAGAATTTTTATATATGTAAGAATTGTCACGAGATACTTAACAACGAACATCTCACGACTCAGTCCTGACATGCATTTAAAGTTTGCCATGTGCAGCCCCTAGAGTCAGTAGATCAGTTCAAAACACAAGGCAGTGTTGTGCTGCTGTGGCAGCAGCGCATAGCCTTCAGCAATGCATCTCTCCTCCGCCTGAGGCTAAGATCTGCGTCTTGTGTAACACAACCCCCTCCCTCATTTGTGTTTGCTTTGGATTTTAGTGTCCGATATCTCTCTGTCTCCCCCTCCACCTTCTTACAGAGATTTTAAAATGTTCATTTTCTGGGATGACTAACCACTCAGGGACATTGACTGTAGGCCAAAACCTTGTATGTAGGCAGCTGCTTTCTAATGGCCAAGTAACCAATTTGCTGTATGCTGTACATAGGCAGCAACACCACACAGTTGAATCCAACAGAGTTTGACATTAGAGTGCTGCTAAGCTAAGAGCTAATAGCTGTCAAAGTGGTGTTTATTTGTAATCAGAATTTCTCTTGTGTTACTTGCCATTATGGACTTTTTGATTAGTTTGTTGCAGTGCATTATGGGATTGCCAAGGGAATTTGTGAATGTGTGATGCTGCCTTACACTGAATTAACAATCTTTAAAGGCAGAATAATTAAGATGGCAACCTTTTGGAACAGTCTTTGCATTGGGAACATTGCCTATGATACTTAGGCAGCTCACTAGGTAATGAAATGGAGCAAATTACCCTGGAAAGGGTCCAGTATGGCGTGCATCTGCTGACTCCTGTTTGACCTGCAGGGTGGTACTTAATGAATGTTTGTTGTAGCGAAAGAGACAGTGAATGCATTCAGGCAACACGTCATTAATTTACCAGCATGTTCAAATAAATATCAAATAAATATCCATTACAACGGCCTGGTCAAGGCCTCCGACGTGCATTAGCCGCTGACAATAGACAAGCCATTGATTTATTGGTGTAAAAAAGTGAGTGACGCCATTGTAGTGTTGGATTCCGTTAATGGTGCCGGATAGTGAAGTGTATTGGATATGGGCTACAGTGATATAAAGCAATAGTGTCGTCATCATATATGTGAAGCATGTATAAAGCTTATAGACATAATTGAATCAACCTATTAAAGGTCACAGTCTTTGCATCCCACGCAGCTGCAGCTTGGGATCATTAACATTTGCCTTTGTGTGTTTTCCTGTTTGTGATTTCATGCAGATGGTTGTCTACACAGTACAACCATGTCTATAAATTCAATGAAAGCCTGTTCTCTTTATGGCCAAAAATGTTTTCAGGCCCTCCACTGAAGAGGGCGCTTGGATCTCTGTAGACTTAAACCTTCTGTGAAAAATTGTTCTATTTCACCATTCTGCAGCTGAATAAATATGCTCAGACAATTACCAAATGTCTGGGTCCAGTAAGTCTGCCTTTAACAGCGTCCCAATGAGAAGGTCAGAGTGACAGTAAACTGTGGAGAGTCCAGGCTTTTTGCCCTGTAAATGGATTTGTAAGATCAGGCCTTGAGCTAGTGAACACACCCTCTTATATGGTAAAGCAGAGCGCTATTACCCAGAATCCCCCTTTTTATTGTTGTTTCTTATTGGCTATCTCTAAATGAAAGACTGAAAGCAGTTGCAATACAATCTATTTAAACACTGGGAGGCAGAATCTGTGGATGTATTTAATAGAGGCAGCATGGTTTCCAGTAGGCTTGACTTGCCTCATTTCTTTGTTATGATAGGGGCTATGGTTCAATGTTTTCTTAATACTCAGTATATAACGTCAAGCTATTTTATATTAAGCTTTTCACAGAGAGTAGAAGTGTATGACCCCTGTTTCCAGTAAGGAAACTGAGGGGACATAACCAAAGGTGGTAAATTTACCCTGGGTCAGGTGACATGAGTCTAGTGTGTTGAGCTGTCAGGTGTCACATAAAATGATATTTTGGTGAGCGTGAAGCAAACTGTCACGTTTTTGATGCACATGATTTGATTGACAGCTGCTCCCATTAGAGTGAGATTTTCTAAGCTGTTCTAAGTCAAGGTGAGACGAGTTTAGAAAGAGAGAGAGAGCTCTCAGGGGAAGAAGCTAACGCTCCAGAGAGCAGTGTTAGCAGGAATGGTGTAAAGAGTCTCTCAGGTTTCTCTTCACCTCTTTTTACTTTCCTCCTCCAAATCCAGTTTTTCCTGACTTTGCATGGTGTTGAAATTGGATTATGAAGTGCTAGTATCTAAATAGTTATTGATAAAAATGTAGCAGCTGTAAAATGGAAAAAAAACAGTTGTGCTTTCTCTGTTTGTTCCTCCTATATTTTTACATTTTTTGAGGTGGAAAATATGTGATTGTAGGGCTTGATAATTGGCCCAGAAGGTTGTTAATCCCAACAGAAGCAAAACTCCTCAGGTTTCCATGCTGAGTTTTTCACAGTTCTCTTACTGTGTTGTAATGTCTTAGTTCCCTTGACTGTGCCTGGCTTTAGACACCATTATGTGAGTCAGACATTCAGAATTCTGCGTCGTCATCAACATTGTTCTGTTATTTAACTTTAAATTTCTACAAATACTGGAACCAACTATTTTGGAACTATGATATAGGGGGAGGGGCATGTGTAGAACCAGACATCACTAACCTCAGTCATACATTATAAGGATTCCATTTCTTCTCCCATTTCTAATGAGGTAATAAGTTTATGAAAGATCTACACACCCTCTATTGCCACCACAAGCTATATTACATTATCCTCATGCATATATTTCATTTAATTTGTAATCAAATGTTAATCTTAATTGTGGTTGTGATTTTGTGGTTGTGTTCGTTTTTTCTGCACTTCATCAAATAAATTACAGCATCATTATTCCGCGGCAGGTCTATAGCGCTCCTTTAAATAGCTTCAGTTAATAATTCATTTGTAAATGGCTGAGCTTACGAAGGCGGTTGCATATGTTGATGTGCGTGAATGTTTAATTTGTTCTTCCATTAAGCCCAAAGAAAAGTAAATTCTCACACTGTATGAATCCATAGAATCCACTGTATATTTCAAGCACACACTCGTAGTACTGCTGCCTTTGATTACGCCAATTTCACCTGCTTACATCAGCAGCAAAGCGCTCGGCAAACACAGCGCTTATTGCTTTCTCTATTCACTCGTCCATTTCCCACTGAGAAGCTGCTTGTATGGGGCCTTTCAGTGGCAGTAAAACAGCAGACAGACAGATGCCTATTACTAGACTTTTTTCCACCATTGTGCTTATTTTGTCTTTGTTAGGTCTTTCACAATTTTTCCCAGTTTTTTGTAGCATCATGTTCTTAACAAGAACTAATTTTCATAACAAATTTTCCTAATTAGTTTTTTTATCATGTAAACCAGTAATAAATAATTGTATTTACAATGTATTTTTTTTTATTTTCAATTTAAAAGAACAATGAATTGTTTTTCAACTTATGATACAAACCATATATTACATTTAAATTATTATTCTAAACATTTGCTACAACGCACACACTTATGGATTCATTTAGTGTATGTTGTGCTGGTGTGTGCCGGTGATAGTGTGCATGTGCAGTCTTATCATAGTCTTTGTGCGCTGATAGTCATTGGTATCTTAGAGGCAAAAAGCAAGTGAATTATCCAACATGTCCGTTTTCATTTTTTGGCGTGTTTTAGAGAGGCCCCTCTGGGATGGACAGGATGAGATGGAATAAGAGGCAGGCAATTTATTCTCCGTTTGCACCATTACATTCATTTAGAAGAGCAAACAGCCTGACGGGCGAGCCGGGCACATCTGCGCAACCTCCTCTCACATGTACTTAAATACATACATAGTCTAAGAAGAAACCTCATTAGAATGCATGTACAGTATGTTTGATCCATGTCTTTCATAAGATGCTGAAACATGCTTTAATGAACTTCTGCTATGAGGATAAAATAAACGAGAAGGAAATCAATTCAGCAACATTGTGTGAGCCTGCAGGATAAAATAGAACCAAAGCTATTAAAGAGTGGGTCTCTGCACCCTACATAGGCTACGCTAAAAGCTCATTCACTCCCAGCAAATACACACTTGATCTCTGGCTGCAGTGAGGCCAAACAGAGCCACTGATGATTATACGGCTGGAAATGAGTTTACATTCGTTTTAGACTCAATTCTACGCTCTATTAACACTATTTGGTTAGCACAAAGGGTGAGCAGAGTTATTAAAACAGTATTATATGATGGATCTTCACTTGGTAAACTGTATGAATGACAGCAATCTCAAATGTACTGTTCTGTGGCTGGGTTTAGCAGTTAGCATAACATAATAATAACATAAGACTTTGTATCATGTTCATGTGGGAGGTGTAGGTTTGCATTCAGTCAGTGTCTGATTCATTTCCCTTTCCATTAATTTCTTGTCATTGGCTGTGTTTTAAATAGCATCCTAGCATACTACTTTTACTGCTTTTGATTCACCTTTACTGTTTCTGTGTCAGATTCACTTCAGTCAGTGTCAGATTCACTCCCTTTTCCAATTAATTTACTGTCATTGGCTGTGTTTTAAATAGCATACTTCTTGTTTCTGTAGTATAAACCGAGGTTTGCCTGTGGCCTCACAATCCAATGGCCTTAAAATTGAACATCAATGTAACAATGTAAAATCTAGTATACTGTTTGAAATGTATGGCTATGTTTCAAATGGATTATTATTTGCTTTTTACTTATGGAAAACTGCACAGAATATTTCATACGACCTACTATTTGGTAATAATATGGAGTACAGCACATTATGCGCAACAGTAACTGTTTCAAACAGCAGTATATTACAATGCAGTGTAGCAAATACACATACATTATAGCAAATACAGTAGTTCAGCCAGACTTATGCAAAGTGCATAACATTTACAGTGTGCACACTGTAGAATAAGCATAGACAGTACACTAGACACTATTGTTGCATAATGCACCTTGTTATATGTTCCAGAATATTCCAGGAACAGGACTGAGAGCCACTGTTTTAGATTAAAGAAGCATTTTAAATAAAGCAACCATTAAAAAAACACCTTTTGTGGTGCAAATAATGTCAAAGACACAATTAGCTTTGTCCCAAAAACCTGCATAAGTGTGTATGTTTTTGCTTCAGGACATTATAAAAGCAAACAAGATCAGGAAAAGAACATGTAGCTATTTATTCAATTCCTGGTGGTAGAAAAATCACAATTTTAACCCCACTCTATGACAAACACAGATACATATCCAGTGTTTATGTTTGAGACAGACCTATGCTGAGATATTAGATATTGCCAAAACGATCTTTTCTGGGTCACCAGCGGGTTTTTATATCGTTCTTCCTACTACTGTATGTCTGAGATCTACTTGACAGTTTTCACATGATGGATAACCCAATTCTCTAACATAATCACAGATCCCTCCGCTAGCATAACATCCCAGCTTTCATTCCCGCGTTACTTACACCTCACCAAAAATTTGTGGCAGTAATAAATGTAATTGAAAAAGCAGGAGCGTGATGGAACAGTGCAGGACTGTTCGCCCACCCCATCTGAAATCATATGAAAGGATTTACCTTCCTTAAACGCTCTTTTTTCATTTCATCCTACAGTATTCCCTGATTCACTTTGGCTGGCTTATCACTCATTTATGCTTTCTCATGTACTAGTCTTTCTCTGGTTATAGCTATTCTATAGTCTATCTTTCTCTTTTGATATTGTCTGCATTGCTTGCTCCAGATTCCCAGTTTATAGTCTCTTTTTTTTCCCAGCTTTGGCATCTCTCTGTGCTGTTCCTTATTTTTTAAGATTCTATCTGCTAACAGTTTCAATTTAACTTTGTGTTGAATCATCATTGGTTCTGCTGTCACCAGTTGTTGCCATCTAACTTATTGAAATACCATGACTTGCTCTAGATAAAAGACAGCTGGTTAACAAAATTTGACTGGGTTTTACCAGGTATGTAGTTTGCAGAAACAGCACAGTCACAACACAGTCTCCAGCAACATTTTGGTGTAAAAAGAGTGTGTCTCCAAGGCTTACACCCACTCTGGCATGTTACCCTATAATTTGGCATCCCCGTTGTCTGACCCTGTCCAGTGGGCCTCTCCATTCTTGGCAGGTGTTGAGTTGTCAAGGTGACCTGAGCCCCTATCTCCCTGATATGGGTTGGGACAGGGCGAGAGAGACATGCCTGTTCATAACCTGGCTGCAGTTGGACAGAACTTGGCTAGAGCATAATGCATTCTCATGTGAAAAATACAAATGTATGCCAACACACTCTGTTCTTGGCTGTTGTGTGTGTGAGTCCAAGAACACACACACACACACACACTCTGTTGGCTGCATAGCGACCCTTTGATAAGGTGCAAATAGGCAGGTTGGCTTGCAATTTTTCCTCTTATTATTAGACTATGTTACAAAAGTTACATCTGTCTTGCAAATGGATCCATCCTAAATGAACATGTTTTTGTATTATCTTAATCTCATTTTGATGCCATTTTAGTTCCACCACACACAAAGTGGTTGCTTGGGTTTTAAAGAGTAAAGCTAAATTATATTGATTGATAAAGCCATTCATAAGAACAGAAGAAAATTACATGTCTAGTTTCAGAGCATGCATTCCAGTTTCTTCATTTTGACTAGCTTAAATTATTTTGATCAATCAACAAACAAAACACTCCCTTGCAGACTTCATCATTCGTAGGTTCAACGTGGTTTTTTATGTAGCATTGGCAGTCTCAGACGGAAGTGATTGTTCAAATATAAAACCCACTGATTGTTTACCAGAGCTTAATTAAATTTACCTTGCCCACCGCTGTTCTAAGCAGCTTGAGTTTCGTTCCATCTGAGCGAATGGAATTAGTTTGCTATTTTGAAGGGCTGTATCTTTGTTTCCCCTCATTGTTTCATAGTATTGTCAGTCCAATCCCTTATTCTGGACAAGTCCACGGCTGTAAAACGGATCACCGAAACCCCCATTTTAATTCAAAGAGTGCAAGCTTGTAGAACCAGAGAAGTGAGAAATAAGACGTTTCTCAGTTGATTAAAGCACCTCTGGAATTTGGGAAGAAAGAGAGGGATTTATTGGTGCTTACAAATGCCTTTGCCTGTTCAGCAGAATGTCTTTTGTCAAGGGCGTAATGGTTCCATTTGTTTGCCAAAGGGTTTGGCTTTTTGTTAAGGATGAGTTTGTGTTTTAGTCACGAGTGGATGTGCCTCTATGGATATATTCTTAGTTCAGAGATTCAGTGGTTATTATGTTCACACAGAATGTCTTGCTGTTCTGGAGGATTCATTTGTTTGTTGTCTCCTTGCAGTTTGTAAACTGTCCCCTTAAAGGCTAATCTTCAGATTGGGTTTGTTGATTCCTCTTGTGTGGGGGAACAGGAGACTGGGCCACCGTATAGAGTCCAGTAACATTTTCTGCCACAGTGACAAAGAACTTCATACGTTTGTTTGCATTACACAGCAAAACCTCAACAAAATTAAAACAACACAAAAATGTTTTAAAAGCGAAAAAAAACAAAAGCCCAAATGTTTGAACTGTTACAACTAAAATGTCATGTTACAGGTTAGCAACAGAATGCTAATGCTTCTTGACTATGCATAATTGTTATGATGTCATCTGTAGTTTTGCTGAGGTTTTAGATGCCAGCGGGTTAAAAGTGCGTCTTCATAAAGGATTTGAAAAATAATGAAAAAATGACTTCACTCTCTGGCAATTTTCATGACATGAAAGGATGGGGTGAGCTAAAACCTCAACGCTCTAATGAAATCAAGCTAACCGAATTACTGTGCTGATTGGCCCAAACCTGATGTAAATCCTTGACAATATAATGGAAAAATATTGTTCTCTCATTATCCTCAAAAGCAATTTGTATTTTCCTAAACGTGACAATTTTCAGAATAGATTATTATGATGCAGCCAAAATGAGTGGACACACACACATTCACATACTACTAGTGTACTGCTGTCTGCCCTGGATAAAAGAAGAGACAGTCAAGGAAAGAGCCTGCAATCAACGTTATGATAAAACTTTAGGAACAACAGGGGGCTGTCTATCATTAGAAACTCTCGATGTGGTAATTTCTGCTTTGTTTTCTGGTGTGTTAATAGCTGTGTTTTACTGTTGCTTAGAGTGCTAATTAAACAAACTGCTTTTAAAACAGTTAATGGAAATGTTCGTTGTTGGGTTTGTGGTTCAGAGATTTAGTGAGATTAGATAATATTTTTAATTCTGCACACCTTTTTCTTGAAGTCAATAATTATTCATATCAGCTGACACAATTTACAAGAGAAATCTTATGAACGAAGGCTATTCATACTAAAGAGCTCTGTCTCTGTCAAGTGTCTCTTGTGGTAATATTGGGAAATGCATTCAGGCACATATGGGAACAACAACTGAAATTGAATTCCTACAGCTACTGTAGAAGCGTTTGTGTGCTAGAAGTGTTTGTCTGCACCCTAAGTGTATTTCTCAGAAACCATTTTGTTTGGCACAAAAGTGTGTTGTATAACAGAAGTTGATTGCATTGTGAGTGCTAATGGGCCTTGATTAACAAAACGCACAACGTTACGCCGCATTGGCAAAATATTACACCATTGGTTAAAATTTCATAACAGCTCAAATTAAAATTTCAAAAACATCAGTGTCCCACTAGAGCGTGTTTATGTAGGATGAAACAATGTTAGGCTGCAGTGTTTCTTGTGTACGCAGGTAGAAAGAAAGAGCTTCTCTCAGTTGATGACTACACAGTTACCTTTTGACTTCAGACGCATACACACCCGCACACTGTTGCTCTCTTTCATTCCTCTCACATTTTTCAATTTTGTTCATAATCTGGACCTGGCACACAATGAATAAATGCATGATGATTCAACACTGTTTGAGATTCTACCTGTAAAGCTTTAGAGATGAAGACGGTGAAGACGAGGTTGGAAGCTCACGTTATGATATTCATGAGTTGTGGCTGATGCTTCGCTGCGTTCTTTGTTAGCACAGAAGGTGCTTTGTCTTTTCAGAGACTGATTGAATGTTGAGCGTGTGTGTGTGGGGGGGGATTAATAACTCCAAATTACTTTCATTGTGCCTGGAAACCTGTTTGAAATCTGTTCTCCATCCCTTACATTGAGATGCTTGTGACATTAATGTGTCTCCCAGGCATTGGCAGTAATAGCCAGCCCTTAAACTTTAGGTTGGCGTGATATTAATGACATACTTTACCATTTTTCATACACATAGAGGTCTGTCATAATAGTTCAGCCCAATAAAATATTAATGGCAGTCACATGGGTAACTGACATGACTGCGGTGTGAAATATTCTCTCCATTCAAAACACTTTTAAAAATTGTATAATTGCATGTGCTGGCTATTATAATATAACCTCATTAATTAGCAGACAATTATCTTCGTAAATTGTGCTGTTTTATTGTGTAACAAAGTAATGTTTAAACTAACCAATCACTATTTTTCTTTCTAAGCACCTCCTTTTTCATAGGACCTCTTCATAGCTTTCAACAGCACCCACCTTCTGTATTTCTTGCTTATAAGAGACTTACTCACAGCCTGCTCTTTTTCTCTCTCTCTGTCTCTTTCTCTCTCTCAATCTATTCCTTTCCGCTGACTGCACAGGCAGAGTGAAAGAGAAGCTCAAAGCTGATTAGTCAAACTTGTGATTTCCAATTTCAGACCCCAGACACAAATCCCCCACACACACTTAATATTCATGCACAGGGGCCCAAGCTGTAGCGCTGCTGCCCAGACCTCCACTCACCAACTCACACTCATTTAATCAGCTTATTCAAAGAGTGTCTGAGGAAGAGAAAAAAGAAAAGCCAGTTGGGTGTATGAAGTTGTGTTTACAAAGAGATGACAGATTCTTCCAGTGCACTTGGAATAAACACAGTCAGTTTTTTACGCCTACTTCTCGTATTATTGATCTGAGACATTATATTAAAGATCTCCACAATAGCACTCTATTTGTCTTCTGTCTGTATCATTTAACTTGATTAAAAAGCTTTGCTCTCATAGAAGTCAGTCCTCCTGGGTATTCATTGGCAGATGGGAGCAGAGGAAAGCTCTTCATGCCCAGGAGAGAAAAGTGTGTCTCACTGGGCCTCAGACAGAAAGATGGAGAGATATCCCACAACCCCCTACAAATCTCAGCAACACCCTCTCCGTCACTATTCATTTCTCACTTTGTGCTGCCTTTTCACACTGCAGTGACCTAAACAGCCAATAGGGGCACAGCAACTTGTTTATGTTGTGAATGTTACATGCTAGGGTTTTGTGTGTGGTTGTCAAAGAGTTGCTATGCAGTTATTAGGCAGTTTAGGGTACCTGTTTGTCTAACTTCAGAGAGGTCAAAATTATTTTTTAAAGAAATATTGTTTTCTATAAATACATAATTATATATGATATACAATTAATATAATGTGTTATGTCAGGTATTCTTTATATAATATTTTAATTGTAAAGTTAGTAAGCTCTGTTTATACACTGCTGTGTTTTGTATCTCGAGCATTTCTCCTGACAGCGTATTTTTCATACTGTATATCTCTTTCATCTGCCAGCTTTTCTATATTCAGAAAACAGTGAAATGGGAGGAGCCCTGAGGAGCTGTCAATCATGTGAATAATCTCAGGGGATTGGCTGTGCTGGCAGATGTGTTTTTTTAGAGACTGTGGTAGTGTTAGGGAGGCTCATTATGGTCCAAAACAGCACTATGCCCTTCTTTGTGATAAGAGTTCCCTGGCGATCTCCCCCTCTCTGCCTGTTTCTGAAGTGTTTCCAGCAATAATTTATACACACATTGCGCACAGAACAGTCACTAATGTTTGATTAACATAAAATTATATTTACAATCCATTGTACCAATCCAATATTATGTTATGCAGTAAAATATGATAGTAAGTAAAAATGTACCTTACAAAATGGTTTTACAGAATGCAGGTGATTGGGGGGAAGAGGTTAAATTTTTATGAGCTGTCCCTTTAAATAATAATATTCTAGATCATCTTGGTCAATAAAGAGAAACTGGACATTTCTATCTCTTTCTATCTTTCACTTGCAGTGAAACAAACTCCAGTCACCTGTTTGAAATGCATTTAACCTGTAACAAGAATCTTGACACATGAGATTTCCCAGTAACTGGGAACAAAACACACATTGCTCTAACAATATTGCTTTTTTTGATGAATGAGGGAAGCCACATGAATCTAAGCTTTTTTATTAGCTGTATAATGGCACACAGTCGTATACATTAGACCAAATCATAGAATACTCATCCCTCTGCATGAAGAAGTGATTTGGTTATTTGAGTTGTCTGGAGTGTGTGTGTACTATCTGGGAAGAGCGGTCTACATTAAGACATGAAGAAAATGGCAAACTCTGGGACAAAAGATCCAGCCGTGTTGGTTTGACACAGATAAGCCATGATATGCCTATAATGTCTCATACACAAGAGTGATGACCTCAATGTCACAGAAAAAAAGAAGGGCTGAAAAAAATTTTTTTAGTGTGTTTAGAAAAAATGGTTGTGTGTCAATTGCTATTTATAAATCAAACAAGATCCCCCCCTTTTCTATTTCTTTTATTGCGATCAAGCAGATTTGGCAAGGAATTCTTGGCAAAGATATTTTCGAAATGGGATTCCACCTCCCTGGGGCCATCTGAAACCAGGTCAGGGAGACAGATGTGATGGAAACAAGGAGAGGGTTGGCAATTTTAGGAGCAAGCGATCAGTAAAGAGCAATCACATGCTGATTTTTATATTTTGTGCACTGGCTTTCGTTTTTCTGGGATATAATCGTGGTGATGGCTCTCACCTGGGACTCTTGGTCTTTGATCACCCACAGAGCTCCTGCAGAGTGTGTCTGGACTGGTGCGTTTTTATCAGGAAAAAGGTGAAGGTGTAGTGGAAGTGTTAGATGTTTTGATGTGTGTCTGACTATCAGTTTGACGTTGGTGATTGTTTCAAGTGCCTGAAGGAGGCTGTGCGTTTTGATTGCGGAGTCATCTGGATTTTCATTCCCAGTTGTGTCTCGTTGTGGACCTCATGCAACAGGAAAAGTTTTAGTGGATTTATTTGTGCAAGTTTATAAAATGACAGCATGACTACAGGAAACATTGTTCTTTACTGCATGACTTCTCGCAGTGTGGTTTCTAACAATGATACAGGAGCCATCAAAAATATATTTGGATTCTTAAAGACAACTTTAAAGATTTCGTAATTTTAGAGATCAAATGTCTTATATGCATGATTCCCTCTGAAATGAACAAATGACATAATGGCATAATTTTAAATTAACAGGAACTGACTTCATACACTTAAGGTCAGTTTTGGGCCAGTTTGTTATATATATGTGTATATATTAAACAACTGATTGATTTTTAGTTGCATTTAGCTTTATTTGTCTCCTGACCATTATTGTGCGACTGATGTTATCAAACGTTGAAAAGAAACAGGAAACAGATACCATGGCGACAGCTAAAGAAGCAGTTACAACAGTCTTATATGGAGCTCTATTATTAATTTGGAAATCAATTAGACCTTTTTGTCACCGTGAGCTGATGAATCAGGGGTAATTAGCCTGTAGGTGTATCGTCTCTGTCGAGTCTTATCTCCTTGTTCTGGGGCGATACACATTCTGAATGTTTCTCTTGCATTAGGTTAATACAATTAATCTTGTTGGTGAACGACCGAGTTGAAGAAAGCTAGTTCATTAACTCCACACAGTTTTAAAAGACAAAGATGCACAGAACAGGTAATATTTTACAAAGGACAGGTGGTGATTTCGGTAATGCTACTGATACAATAAAATTAACTTACAATTGCATTTCGTGCAGTATATTTTATGTCACACAGAACTGTCTCTTGTGAAGATGGGATAGTATTACCATGGTAATAGAATAGAATGTGAAATAAATATAGCAATTTAATGTATTTGTCAACATGTTTTTAGGCTTGCATCATTCTTGATTTGCCCTATGAGAGCAAATCAGATCAGAACAGTGTGGTTTGCCCTCGTTGTTAAACACATAACATTTGCCTTGCGGTTGTTTGTGCACAGCATAACCTGTGGCCCTCCTTATCACAGCATCTGTCAATCAATCTTGCTTTCTGTCGCCCATGTTTAACAGCCTTGATCAGGTGAGTGGCGTCTACCTCGACAGAATGTGACATAAATATGACTGATAACACAGAAAACAAGGCCACAGTTCAAAAACATGGGTTTTTATACTGCAGATAGTCCGAAGGCCTCAGCTGAGTACATAAACACACAGTTTAGTGAAACGAGAAGGGTGACAAACAAATAGGCATAGTCCGAGAACAGCATTCCTGAGTGAGAAAGTGTTAATCCATGTGGACACCAGGTGTTGAAGGATGGAATATTTGCTGGACAATGGGCTGCCTTGCAGCACTACTAATGGGTCAGATCAGGGATCAGGAAAAGCAGGTTTTTGGAGTTGTTTGGTCTGGTGTGTTTCAGTTGTTAGTGTGAAGATGAGTTAGTTGTTGAATGTGTGTGTTTGGGAGTGTGCTAGGTGTGTTTTAATGGAGTGTGTATTTATGCCCAAAGTAAAGATTGGCTTGTTGCTTGCAGGCTTGAGAAAGATTTTAAAAAAAAGTAACAGAGTGTAGCTCTAAGCTTAAGACTTTATATTTGCTATTCATATAATGTCATTTCTGCCTAAGAGAAATAAATAAGACATTAAAGAGACCTTATATATTATCTGTGACTGCTCTTTCTATGGGAACCAACGTTTTGGCTGATTTATGATCTATTATGTGATTTATGAGTACTACTGCAAATGTGTATGTGAGATTTTTTAAATGTGGCCCTCACAAGTATAGAAACATATGTACACACTCATAAATTATCTCATTCTAAATTTAAACATGTCTTTACTGGTTTTGAATTGACCAATGAAAACTTGAGTCTCTGGGCAGGACCTCTGCTCAACCTCTGAATGCTGCTTTTAAGTAAAACACAGGCATCTTATCTCAGTTTAAGTTGTATCCTTGTACTCCCACTGTTTTTCTGTCTTTCCATTTTTTAAGGAGTGTGAGGTGATGCATAGATAAAGAGAGAGATATGAGGTGGCATTTTCTTAGCTGGTTTTAAACAGCATTTCACTCTCCATCACTTTCCATCATTTTGTTCAGACATGTTAAGATATAATATATTTATGGCAGTGCTAGTGTGTTCAACATCAGTAAACCGATAACATTTGGAATGTTATTTTAGGAGGGACTTGCATAACTCTCAGCACTTGCACATTTTGTTTATGATAAGGACCATGGTAATTTGAAGTTTCTTTGAATAGCATGGCATATAAATATGATAATCAATGTCATGGTATTCATCTGTATAATGTATCATGGTAACATGTTATTACCATCTGATATATTACTGTACCAAAATACCGCTTTCATTTGCTATTTATATAAATATGGCAGTAGTTAGGAATTCTGGCTTCATTATTTTATACTGCTGCTTATATTGCCCTTACAACATTCCTGCTCCTGTGGGCCCTAAACTATTTCCCACCCAACATGGGTTCCAAAAGATAGGTCCCTTTGCCACTCATTAACATTGCTAAAATTTGTATAATATGAAATATTATTGAGGAGCCAATTTTTAATTTGAATAATTGGACCACACATTTTTTGGGGTTCTGCCCAAATTAAAAAACTTGCCCTTCTATTTCTAAAGGATTTTTAACATTAGTGAATAACAGAGCAGATCGAATCATCTTTAGTTCTTGTGCCCTGCTAAGAGGGGGGCCTTCATACTTCCTGGGTGACAGGTTTGCCAAGAATGACCTCACACATTGCAGTTTTTCCCAGGCAGATGCGGTCTGTGTTGTACCACATCTTTCATCTCAGGCCTCAGTTCCTTTTCCTAGGCTATTTATAGTTGTCTATTCTTTGGGCAATGTGTGAAACATCTCAAAGCCTGTTCCCTCTCGACAGAGTCTTGCTGGGACTTTGGCCAATCATCTTCCGCCAGAGATCTTCACATAGTGACATCATCAGTGTGCGCAGTGGCGAAACTAAAGGGTTAGCTGTGTGTCTGAGGAGTGGGGACGGCTGTTGGGATGTATCGGGGTCAGGATGGGACATTGATGCCCGTCGGCCACGCTGTTGCATGAACACAAAAGCTGTTTTGTTTGAGCTGTGTAAGAAAAGTGGGCATTCAGGCTTAGGGGATTTATGGCTTAAACTTCAGCCAAAGCTTCTGTTGTGTGAAGATACTGCATTAAAAATGGACTCAGAAGTGGTTTGACGCACATTAAGTATTTCCATGTTGCTTGTTTAAATACAGTTGTAGCCTCTGCTTTATGTCATTTATGACACAGATTACACAGTTTACAGCATAATCAGTTGAGATGTGTCAGAGGAAAACAGAAAGTTTCTTGTCAAACAATGGATGTAATGTGCCAGACAAATAGAGGGAATGCTTGTACCATGTTTGCAAAAACAAGGAACTTATTGATTCACTGAACTCGTTGGCAGCCCAGAGATCTACTTAAATATTTTCCACCATGTAATTCAAGGTTGACAACATGGTTTTCTGAGCCCTTTGTTTGGACGTTTTGTGGGTTAGCGTTAACATAGCATTGTTGAAACCAAGCATTTGTTGGTATAAACCTGCAAGTTTTAAGTCTTTAATATTGTGTCCTTGACCTAGACTTTTAAACCCAGGTTGAGTTAAAGACATTGTCCCTGTAAAAGTACTGAAAAGATACAAGCTTCTGCTAAAATTACTGCTTATTCTTTTGTAGCTTATTTGCAGAGTGTATTGTCCAACGTTAACCTGGGAAGTACTGCTTTCCTTCTTTTCAGATTGTGCTTTCATCAAAAAGCCACCCAGCCACTCTCTCCTGAGGTTTCATAAAGTGCCATTGTGCATATTTATCATCCACCCCTGTATTCTAATACAGTGTTTCTCCTTTGTCAAGCCAAGTATCTATTCATGAACACCTGACTCCCAGCATGCATCTGTTGATCTGGCACTGTAGATAGCATCACGGCCTTCTCATGCTTTTTTTCAGTCACTTTTATCATGTTGCCCGTGTCTCCTCTGTTGTTGTGCAGTCATTTGCGTTCCTCTAGTGTTCAGTATCAATCAGCGGAGCTGGTTTTGATCTTTCACGAGGAGCGAGAGACTTCGGAGCACCTGCGTTCGGCAGGCAAGGAGCTTTTGATAGGAGAAATTAATGAGGTTGGTTATGTTTGGATTCCCCGTGTGCGCAAGGGTTCGGTCCTGTGGGAGACGAGGGCGCTCTGCTCCGCACTCCATCTTTGTAGCAGAAGCCTCAGTCACCTGATTTAGTGTGGCATGTCGGCGGAGAGATAATGTGATCAACAGAGCGTGCTGGGAACAATGAAGAGGCTGGCATAGGGAAAAGTGTGGCAGACACCTTCAGCGTGTACCTGAAAGCTGCAACATGACCATAAATGTGTAAGAATGTGCATAGCCATGGAGGAAGAGGATGATAAATTTGAGCTAAAGGATGAACTGAGGAAAGGAGGAGTATGGGAAACAGTGTTTGTGTTTTTGCCCTTATGAATAAGTGAGGCAGAATGTGCCTCATATGACATCTGGTCTTTTGAACCTGTTCTCCAGCCGTGCCGGAGCACCCGGGAGTCAGAGCCAGACCTCTGCCAATCAGAGCAGACACAGCTTGGACATTGTCTAGCTGTTTTGTGACCTGTCTCTCATATTTCATACTGCAGATCTCGACACTTGTCAAAAATCCAGGTCAAACCCAGTAAGATGTTATATTTGTTCTGTGGAACATTTGTGAAGAACTTCCACAACAATAGTGATGGTTGTAAAGTGCCACACCGTACAATATTACCAGCTATTAGAAACTTAAATCCTGGTTTTCACTGAATGTAGATTCACACATAACTATTACAAAAATTGTAATACAATTTTTATTTTTGGATTTCTGTTTCTCAAACAGGTTTGCATTGCTCAGGGTCTGTGTATTTTGCTAATGGACTAAACAGTCATGTTTTAACACCATTTACCCATCATTTCCCTTTCTAAGCTTGTCTTTCATAACATCAGCTGTGGTCAACATCTTGTACCCTGAAGTTATTCCCTCCTAAACATGGATCTCACTGCTCCACCTAAGCTAAACCTCCTGTTTATCTTTTTTGCAGAGACAATATTAAATGAGTGACGCACTCTTGAGAATTACAGCTCATCTCACACAGAAGGTGTCTGTGACATGCTGTGTGTGCGTTTGTGTGACTCGTGCCTTTAGGTGTGTATGGATTGGAAGTTGCAGAGCTAATAAATGAAAGTTGGTCGTGTCAGTGGCCTCGCTCAATAAATCAGACCTGAGCTTATGAAAACAGACACATTTATTCAGTTGTATAGCCCAGAGGGAAGACAGAAAGACACACATGCACACACACACACAAACAAACACACAGTGTATCATCATTTTCACTCTGATCTGAGGACTTCACTGTGTGTTTCACTTATTGCATTATTGTTTGTTTTTCTTTTCTTTCTTTAAGCACTGAAATTCAGATCTCAGATGACACATTTATGCATATAAACACATGATTATGGTCTGTTTATTTTACTGGAAGTATCAGAGGACTGTGGTTCTGTAAATTAATACATTCAGATTTTTAGTTCCAAGTGCAAGTTCAATATTTTCAAAGGCTTGCTGTGCCAAATGGCAAAACTACTTTGCTCAAATACTTCATCTTACTCAGTTTCCTTGGTTGAAATCATCAATGTCTGCTTTTAAAAAAGGCGATTCTGTCTGACATCCTGTTTAAATTCTGTTTTCTGTCAGAGACCATTTGCATTTAATTGCAGACTCAAAACATCCTTTCAGTTGACTATTATAAACACCCTGCTCGTGCGACAAGCAGTTACTATTTAACACTGCAGAAAAACAGTTTGTATTCAATGCCATTTTCATTTTAATAGCTATGAGAAAGTAGATATGATCTTTTCATTTAATAGAACTCTGAAGTCAAAGATTAGCCTTCTCCTTTATAATAAAAAATTCTTCAAACATGAGGGATTCTCATTTTATTGGAGTTAATTCATAAAAGACTATGCAAGCAATAGAAAGAAAAACAGCAATTTAATCTACTCGCCTGTGGGGAAACATTTAAAATTAAGAACTTGAAGGACGTCGAAAAAAGAGGCAAAAAATGATTTAAATTTGTTTATTCTTCTGCTTTGAGTTTCACAACAAAGATAACTTTTTGAAAATTACAAATAAAGTTACAGAGCAATTTATTTGGTAAGAGGTAGAATTTGAAATCTTTATTAAAAAATGTGAAATCAGTTTTTCTCTGCAGCAGAAAGACAGGAAATATGCAATTTAGAAATACATCATAAAATATGCATTTCCTATTCCACCTG